>PVLA01013471.1:0-36720 GCA_004027455.1 Hydrochoerus hydrochaeris
GGCGTGAATTTAGGCCAGTGCAAACTTGGTGGGTCCTGGCGAAAGCACCATGTCTGGTAATTTTAAAGCTGTTCCAATTGTAGCCCCCCCAGACTGAGTGTTTGACAAACTTTTTCCATTTTAATTTCTTCCTGTGTCAAGAGGATCCATCTCCCTCTGTCTGGATCTCTCCAGGATGTTTTATTCTGTCATATGAGTTGTTTCTACTGGGAGGCTTTGTATTTTGTTGCTCACTGATCAACCATCTTACTCTTTGCCCATTTTTTAAGCAGGATATTTGTTATTGAATAGTTTTGAATTATTTGAATATTTGAAATATTAACCCCTTATCCGATGAAGAATAATGCAATAATAAACATAATAATCAGGCTCCTTAGATTGTTACATATTGTACACATGCATTAAAACATCACATTTCCCCCCACATTTCTTAATTAAAAATACAAGTGAACCTTTTTTTTAAATGTTCATTTCGACCTCCAAAGCTCTCAAATACCCTTCCTTTTGGGTGACACAGTCTTAACAGTCTTTGGCATACATGATATAGTAAAAAGAATACTGACATTTTCCTGCTGGAATGGCAATTCTTCACTTTTTTGATTGCATCGTAAATATTTTCTGTTTGCTCACTATTTTCTTGAACTCAGATTTTGCTCTTTCAAGTAAAGAATATCTCACAAAAAATGACAATTAATTGATCTCATTTAATAGCTAGATCCTGTTTCTTATATCACACATGTTTCATGTTTAGAATATTATTTTTTATTTCAGCAAGAGAGATATATAAAAAACTCTGTAAGACATGTAAAAGACTGTGAGAAACTGGATGCGAAACAAGTGTGTGATTCTGTAAATTACCAAGTATGAGCCAGAACACCTTTACCTTTGAGTTCATTTCAGAGCCAGTCCTGAAATTGAACATGATCACATTCTCTGTGTCTCTGCTTGGCAATCTTCATTCAGATCCTGATCACACAAGCACAGTGTCAATGTCTTTTGATTTTCCAGCACCCCCACTGATTAAACAAGGATCATTTTTCCTAGCCTTATAATGATTTTGCAGTAAAGGGTAGAATTGATTTCAAGACTATGACTCAGGGAGTGGTTAAATATTGGCAAAGAAGTGGGTGTAAGTAGCCTCTAGCACTCTGGAGATTTCTGTACCTTGTTAACAGCTAAAAATACTCACGTAACCAGTTATGCTAATTGAAAGAAAACATCTAAGTATTTGACTACTTAAAACTTTCTTCTCAGGAATCTTTAAGGGACTACATAGTTTGCTATATTAACACTTTCTATATTTGGCTCTTTATGGAGAAGAAAATAGACTGATATTATTAATACTTTTTTCTTTGCAAGCCTACTGTGTATCTCCCACTATTTGTGGGAAAGAAAGAGAGCAAATAAAATAAGAATAAGGAATGACTAATGTCTTCAAGGAATTTGTAGCTGGAAACAGCTTACTCATTAAGCAACATGCCATGGAGGAGCAGATCAGGTGATTGGGACCACTGGGCTCAAGAATGAACATGATGTGTCCCATGGTGCAAGAGGGGAGATTCTGGTGGAGAAGGGCCCTCATGCCGGCTGACCATATATCACCAGGATGTGTCCATCACAAAGCCCTACCATAGCCACTTGCTCCAGTCACTCTAGCTCCTGGCTCTCCCTATCTTCTTCCATCCAGAGAGATACACCAGATGCTTTCTACTATGAGTTGTAGTATAAGACATAATTCAGGAGCCACATGCTGGTTCTTCCTCTTATTCACTGCTCACGTGATGCTCTAAGCATAGCCTTTTCCTCACAGACCTTACTAAACTTACCCTTCTAGACGTTCTTCCCAAAAACATCCCTACCAATCCTCATGTGCTTCAAAACAAGATACTTGAAACCTGTTACATGCTTTATCTTGTTTCCATATTTACTGTTCTCTCTACCTGGAAGAGCCTTCTGTGCCCTCTTTCTCTATGGAAATCATACTTAGCCATTTTAATGCTTTTTCTTCACAAACTCTTTCTTGAATCAACCCTTTAACAACTGACTCCTGAGTGAAAATATTCTCACTCTACCATCTGAACTTAAACCATGCTCTTCATGTTATATTTCCCATGCTTAATTTTCCCAAATGTCCATGTCTCCTCCCTGAATCCTAAGGAGTAAAGAAGTGCCTTTGACATCTCTATCCACAATTTTCTAGTATGATTCTCTTGGAGAGTCCTTAGTAAATACATATGGCATGGCCCCAAATTAGTCAAGACAAAACACTGAACAAAGAGAAGCCATTCAGAAACACATAATAAAAATGAATCTGGTCTTGGTAATCTACAATGAAAACAGCATGGAAAACCCACAGGCCTAAGGGTTTAAAGTTGTGGCTAAAAGTCAGCTCTGCTTCTTAATCACTTCGCTATTTTGACTATGTTATTTCAACTCATTGGATCTTATTTTCTTCCTTATGAAATAGACATAACAGTCTATTGAGTGTTGTGAAGCTAAGATGAAGCATAGTGTTTAGGGAAACTAACCCACATGTGAGCCTGTGTCAAGGTTCCTGTGTGTTCAGGTAGATGGGGCGGGGTGGGGTGGGGTGTCCTTTCATTCCCACCATAACTTGGTGACACGTTTGTTTCCTGAGAGTTCTTGGGACTTTATCTGAGGACAGGGAATTTAATTCTATACTACAGAGGCTATAGTCCATAGTGTGTTATAATCATTGGTCGTTGCTAGGCCACTCCCCATATTTATGTGGTTAATTGTTTCTTCATTCACATTTATCTGTATTTTCTATTCTCTCTCTTTTATTTGACCTTTATTTAGGTTTTGGTTTTTGTTGTTTTGTTTTTGTACCAGGGATTGAACTTATCACCTTGCGCTTGCCAGGCAGGCACTTATACCACTGAGCTAAATCCCCAGCCCTATTTTGTGTATCTTTTTTAAAATTGTGTGTTGTTGTTTTATATTCATATATGTATACTTTATTTAAGAAGCACTATGTTAAGGATTGCATCCTATTTCTTACTTTTTCTCAGCATCATATTTTAAAATCAATTCATGTTGATTCAACTTCCAGCCATAAATGTCTAGGTGGCTTCCAACTTAACACAAATATTGCCACAGAGAACATTTCCATACATGTTCTTTAGTAGACTTATGTGAAAATTTCTCTGAGGTATACCTGGAAGGATAGTGCCTGGGTTTTAGGTAAGGTCATTATATATCCCAGTCACCCAGAACACCCCACTGATTGTTAATAGCATTAACTGTTCACATCAGGTTAGATCTCATGCAGTCTATGCTGCTTAATAGGCTAAATACTGACAGCTTGCACTTCAACAAAAATTATCATTGTTGGTTGCAAATTAAAATCATTTAAGGAGCTTCAAAAATATGTTGCTGCCTGGTTTCCAAGAGATTCTGATGTAATAGGTCTTAGTAGGGCCCAGGCGCTAGGATTTTTAAAGCACCCAAGAATCCTAGGCAACACTCGAGATTGAGAACCTCTGCTCCACAGAATGATTTTTACCCATAATCTGCTCTCCCACCAGCAAAGTTTCATACACCCACATCCTTAACAACACTTGGCATAATCCAGTTGAAAACACTTTATAAAATTTAGCACTCAAAACATTAGGTTTTACTTCAAGTTCTTCAGTTGCCTGTGCCAAGACTTCAGTGATTCATTCTGTTTTAAGATGCTGCTTGTCTGTGAGATATTTCACATTAGCAATGATTCTCTTATAGAAAGAAGTGGTAGTTGGGTGCAAAGTAAACAGGGTTTGGAAATGTTTTCAGTTTTCATTGGAAATTAAATGTGGAATTGCCTCGTTTAACATAATTCTTTACACTGAACATTGTCCTGCTTCTAGACAACATACTTGGCTCATTCCTATGTCTATTTCAACCCCAATGTTGGAGATGTTTCAAATGGACAGGAAGAAGGCCAGCACACCTGTATTTTTTCTTGACCCTACCAGTTAAGTTTTCAGACGAAGAAGTAGTGGCAGGTAAGAGTTTATTTAAAAGCTTATTATTAAAAGGCAAAATATAAAGGCAGGTGTTGTTGTATGTAACTATCATCTCAGCTAATTGGGAGGCTGAGACAAGAGGATCACAAATTCAAGGCCAGCCTGGGAAACTTATAGTGAGACCCTGCCCCAAAATGAAAAAACAAAAAGGACTAGGTGTATATCTCAGTGGTAGAGTGCCCCTGGGTTCAGTTTGAAGTCCCACACAACATATATGCGTGCATACACACGTAAAATATAAAATAGTAATGATTCTAAGTAATATTCAGTAAAACCATGAAAACTTGAAAAAATTAAGAAAGCTAGATACTGTGTCAAATTAATTTGGGTAACACACCTTCAAAAGAAAATTTCAACTTCTTTAGGTGGCAGTCTTTCTAAAATTAATTATAGACTGCCTTCTAAGAACGAATTGAATTGAACTGACTCTTCTTTGTAAATAACTCATTATCATCACTAAAGACAATAAGGCAGTGAGTTTACCATGCAGAGTTGATAAAGGCCTACCATCTTCTTTGCATTTTCTCTCCATGTTTCCTGAGTACCACAGTTAGAACTTCTAATCATACTTTCAGTTTTTCTGAATCCTTCCAAACTTTCAGGACTCTAGCTATTACTTCTTGCTATACCTAGTCTGCCTGTCTGAAATGTTCCCAAAGTCTAATGCCTTCCTTACTGATCTTCTCATGGCTGCCTCTGTTGCTTATGAGAACAAAATTCATCATCCTCAGAAAAAGGATCATGCATAGAGCACAAGTGAATCTTCAACAAGCAGAGCACTTTGCTAACTTTTGGCTATTCAGAAACTTTTTCTGACTTGTTAGTTGATGCTCAACTATGTTTTCAAATGATGAGAACTCCAGATAACTAAGTTCTAGGTAGCAAAAGCTTAATATGACATCTTTAAGATGTATAATAGATCTCATGATTGGTAAGGAAGAAAATGCATTCTCAATGATAACTCTTGATGAGATTATTTCGTTTTGGGAAATCTTTTTTAAGATAAAAAGTGTCTATACAATATTACTTCCATCTAAAAGGTCTTTTCTTCTTTAATAGGCAAGATTCTACTTATATTTAAAGACCCAAGCCCAAGTGTCCCTTTCTTTGTACATCTTCCCTGATCCTCCCCAGAAAAATTTTCTTTATTATCCTTCATGCTCTCAAAGAGTAAAAGTGTCTGGCCACATAAACTATGAATTATTAGAGAGCAGGACATCTTGCTCATCCTTGAATATCCTGAATTTAATGCAAGGACTGACATTTAGTACTTTAAATTTTGTAAATAAATGTATATATGGTAAAACTTTGGATTGCAAATAACTTGTTCCATGAGTGTTCTGCAAGGTGATCAAATATTTCTAAAAAGTTTTAACTTGATAAACCAGTGATATCTTGGAATATGAGTAGTATGTGATGACAAACATCACATGATTACAACTGGGTCAGTGTTTTCTCTCTCTTGCTGTGGGATTATGTGTGATCATCTCCTAACAGCAGGAAGTTATAGAGGAGATCTCATCTATAGAGGACAAAATGGTGAGGAAATTCTTCACTTCAAATGACATTGGAGAAATGTGTAAAATGTGAAGAACAATGCAAAATTTTGTAGAAAAGCACTACCTGAATGAGGCTGAGTAGTGGAAAACAGTTAAGATATTTAAAAACCTTGCAATGTTGCTCTTCTACAAAAGGAGGCAAAAGAAAGTGTCATTGGACACAGGTTCTTGTTAAACTTGCATGAAAAGAAAAGGGTTCTGAATCTGCTCAAAAGATGGTGGATTGACAGATAGCATGGTAAAGAGCCTTTCTGAGAAAAACAACTCAGATGCTAGAATTTAACACCATGGAGAAGACCAGATGAAAGGAGAGGAATTCTCACAACCCAAGAAGAAACTGAGGAAAAAGAAATAAAGAAAAAAAGGGAAAAAACAAAGCGGGGACAAAGGGCTAGAGTTGGACACGTTCCCATCGAACCCAGCCCTGCGCTGTGCTGGGCACGTCTTAGAGTCGGGTGACTCACAATCAGGCTGGGGTTGTGATCCTGCCAAGGTCGGGGTGGGGGGGGGTGTTGGTCAGCCCGAGACCCTTGGCGGGAGGAGGCAACACAATAGGGAGTGGAACCAGCGAGGCAAACTGCACTGACCCATGGTTAGTGCTGGAAACTGGGTCCCACAGAGGGGGTAACTGGCTAGATGACATATTGGAGTTGGGCAGGACAGGCTTGAACAGGCAACTGCAGTGGTGTCAGTCAGCTGCTCCTGGCCCAAAGCAGACTGGTGGGATCTGCTTGGGCTGTGCCACACCCCTGGTCAGGACCCAATAGCCAGGAACAAAACTGTCCCAAACCTGTGACATCCACAGGGCACAGACTAATGTGCTGAAGGCACTCACTGGTTGACTGGCTCAGAGGAAAGGGGCCAGCCTACCTCACCGCTGCATGCACCTCACAGATCAACAGCAAACTGGAGAGGGCAGCAATCCCCCAGCCAGTATGCTTCAGAAAAAATGTAAGCAATATGGAAAGGAACTGAGACCTCCACTATATACCTGTCTGAAAGAAACCAGAAACATGACAAGAGAAAGAAACAAGAAAAAGCCCCAGTCCCTCCAGCTAGGGAAAATAAGTCTAGGAGAGGTAAATACAGAAGAGATCAAAGGCAGCAAACATGCAATATCGGACACGGCCTCAATGGAAATAAAGAAATACTTCTGTGACCTTATCAACAAACTTAAATCTGAAATTCTAACTCAAGTGAAGCAAGATATAAGAAGATCAATAAAAGAAATGCTAAGCACTTCTCAAGAAGACACAGATGAAAGAATGGAGCAACCCAGACAAAGGAGAGAAACTTTTGATGAAGAATATAAACAAAATCTAGAATACATGAAACAGATCCACAGAGAATACCAGGAAATTAAAAACTCCATTGAAAGCTGGCAAAACTTCTTGACAGAAACTAAAGACAGACTTTCAAAACTTGAAGATAGATTTGCAATGTGTCATCGCAAAAGGGAAGATTTCTTAAAAATAACAAGGAACCATGAAGTAACAATACAAAGGCTAGAAGACACCAAGGGGATCTATAACTTAAGAATAAAAAACACGAGTGAAGAAGCAGGGGCAAATACAAATGAAATAAAAAGGCTATTCACAAAAATAATTAAGGAAAACTTCCCAAGCATAGGAAAAGGAAATGATACTCAGATATATGAGGCATACAGAACTACAGCCAGCTACAACCAAAACAGACTACAGCCAGACATATAGTAATCAAAATCCCAGAAATTTATCACAAGAACAGAATATTAAAAGTGGTCAGAGAAAAGAAACAGATCACCCATAAAGGAAAACCCACCAAATCACAACAGACTTCTTGACACAAACTATCAAATCAAGAAGAGCTTGGAGCAAAATATTCCAAGCCCTGAAAGAAAATAACCTCCAACCCAGACTGATGTACCCTGCAAAACTATTGCTCAAAATTAATGGAGAAACAAGATGTTTCCATGACAAAGAGGAACTGGGGGAGCTCATGACCACCAATCCAACCCTACAAAAAATATTGAAGGACATTCTAGAGAGAGAGAAGAAAACCATCAGGATTCCAGGAACAATGGCAGAAAGGCCTCAATGAATGGGGCAGACAGTGGAATGAAGGAGAAAAGTAAACAACAATGACAGAAAAATAGTATAGCAGAGATGAGGCAGAGAAGATTGGCTATAATCTCTAACACAGATGGCCTGGATACATTAACAAAAAGAAACACAGGCAGAGTAGAACAGGAGATAGGGTCCATTAAGATGCTCTGAATAGGAAATACAATCAACCTGAAAGAGGGTTAATGAACCAAAAGTCAAAGGTGAGAAAACAATGCTGTATGTGACAGGGAACCAGAGAGAAATAGGGACAGCTCATGTAGCAGCTGCAGATAGGTTGGAAACCCATGACACTTTTGTACGGTGGAGAACTACTCAGCTATATGGAAGGAAAACCTTGAGGCTTTAGTAAGTAAAGGAATAGAGCTCATGATCAAGCTCAGGGGTAAAAAAGTTCAGAAACACTTAGGTAGATAGTGGGTTGTTCCCTTAATCTAAAAACTAAAGGAGTTAGTGGAACCTGAAATGTACAAAGCACCCTGAGAAAGTGAAAGGGGAGGAATTATCTAAAAAAGGAAGGCAGAGGACATTATTAATAGTTCATCAGGATTTAAAAACCACATTATTCTTATCACTCTGTTTAGTTTGATTTTATTCAGTTCCTGTTCTTCTCATACTAGATTTTAAAGCACAGATAGCTACCCCAAAAATAGCAGGATATACTACAGTAACTATCCTTAATTTCCTATTAACTTAAACTGAAGCCCTGTATTACTTACACTGTCTTACTATGACTGATCTTATTTGAATCTGGTTTTTTAGATCACTGTTTTGTCTTGACTGATTTTATTCAAATCTGGTGTGCTTGATAGTATCAAGTCTGAGAGTAGAGGCAACCACTCTGAAGATGACAAGATTCAATACGATACCCACTCTGGTTTATTAACTGCTTTTGAAGTCCTATAATGTCTCCCATGTTTTGTTTTTATTAATATTGCTATGTATTACTATATTACACTATGCCTGATGATATAGACAATTCTATTGAAAATAACAAGAGATATCATAGTAACTACTGTAGATCACCTAGTGTTGTGGTTTTATATGTCTTCTTCATTTCATGTTTTTCTAGGAATTTGTTTTGTTGTCTTATTTTGATTTGTTTTTCCCTCTAATACAGAAAGGATAGGTATACATGTAGAGATTTATACATGTGTAGATCTTCTAAACAGTTTATGAGAATTGATTATAGTTATTGTTTAAAAAGTGTGGAAAAGAAAGTATTCTAAAAGATATAACTGCATGTATGTCTAATTGTGTAAGACTGATAAACATATTACTAAGTTTTTGTTGGATAAATGAACAGAACTGTTTACAGTTTCACTGTTTAAATGTCCACTTTGTAGGCATTACTTATGTAATTTGAACAACTACTTCTAAGAGGAAAATATGTAATTATCAATTAGTGATTTCTTACTGTTTTTTGAAATTATGAATTATTCTACTCTCTTTCTGTTTTATTTTTTTCTCTTTAAATTAAAAAAAAAGAAATGGGTTCCATTAAGTTAGTTGATAGCAGTCATTCCATTAGTGATAGTCAAAGTTCTGTTACATAATAAAACTCCTCTCTCTTGTCTACCTCACACCAAGCACAAAGGTTTTCAAAGGCAAATACAGGGAAATTTGTTTATTTTTCTATATATTTTGTATTAAATTACAGTACTATAATCATTTTTATATGAGCATTTGGAGATTGTAAAATGAATCATCTGAGTTTCCATTATCTCTTATGGGGAAATTTGTTTTGATATGTAAGTGTTTTGGATTACAAGCATGTTTCTAGAATGAATTATGCTTGCAAGCCAAGGTTTTATTGTGTTTTAAAATAGTCCATTTCGTGATCCTCTTAGAGAGCAGAAAAGCTATATAAAGAGTTGCAGAAAAAAGAGGTAAGGAAGAAGAATAAGCAGAAAAACCAAGGAAAAGAGAAGACAGAGAGGGGAGTGATGAAATATGTGAATGCCGAAGAGGTATGTGTGGAGAACTGACAGGTTCTAGAGTGTTAGATGACCCATTCCTACCAACTGTTCTGTTTCAGCCACACATTTCAGAACCTGGTTTCCTTTTCTTACCTCTGTCCTCTGAAATGCTCTTAACATTCAAAATGTTACTCATAACCTTTTGCCTGTCATGACCTTAACCTCTAAAGCTTTCAAGACTATTCTCCTATCTTGCCTCCTTTTGTGACTCAGAACTTCAAGCCACTTAGCCAGATCTCTCTGTTTTCATCAGAATCACAATCAGAATGCAGGAAACACTTCTGTCATTGGAATATTTCACATAGGCGAGAGGGAGCAATTGTTTGAGGACTAGTGATTAGAAGAAATTTATTGTTACCATCACCAGAAGAAATAAGTCTGACATAATTCTTTGGAATGCATTCAGTGTTTAAAAAGTTACTCCTTTATTTGACAAAGAGAAAGGAAAAAATGGAGAAGAGAAAGGAAAGGGCTTATTTCATCTGATCTATAAAATCAAAAAGCAAACAGCAGGGAGTCACAGTTAGCAATCTGAGATTTAAAGAAAGGAAATACCAAACTTCTGAATTCCATGGTTGCAAAACTAATTTATTCACCATGAACCAATCTTACAATTCATTAGCTTCACCCTAGAGACAAGACTGAATGTCAATTCTCTTCCTGACCTATAAATAATAGGTGCCACTTGCTCAGAAATGAAACTTAGAATATAATAACAAGGTAAATCAATATGATTGTTACAAAGCTGAAAAATAACAAGGTAAGTCTTGAATCTTTGAAAAGAAGAGATTTTCAGTTCCCTACTTCTAATGAAAAAATTTTTGACAGAAAAATTGGTATATTGTCTTTTAGCAGCACTGAGGTTGAACAAACATAGTTTGAGTTAAAAATAAAAAATCATATTGTAGGGGCGGAGCTTTAGCTCAGTGGCTTAATTGCCTGCCTGGCAAATGCAAGGTTGTGAGTTTGATCCCTGGTACCCAACCCCTCAAAAATTCATATTGTTCAATCTTGTTGGGCTTAAATAATCAGTTGGGGACAATGGTATTATTACTTCATAGGCCAGTCGTGATGGTATGGCCTTAGGTATGGCAAGACTGAGTTCTTGCCAACAGAATATGAATAGCATACCAGTCATGTCCGGGTCTTGTTCCTCAGTGCTTTTTCTTCATTCTCTGTAGACAGGAAAAAAGATGGACATGGTAACTTGGAAGCTACTTGTTCAGTACAGTAAAAATCTGGTCAGCCAGGGCTCCTGAACAACTGCATGACATAGAACCACCACCAACCAACCTGGGACCTATACCAGCCCTGCTACATGAATAAGAACCAAGCCACCACATTTGAAAAACAACAAGGTAAGTTCTTGTACTTCTCTAAGCCACCACATTTTGTGGTTTTGTTAAAGCAGCGTATGTCATTTGTATATATATGTATATATGTTCTACTTTTATTTGTTTTTAAAAATTAATGAAAATAATGCAAATTCATTGAAGAAAAATATTGTATATGTGGATAACAGGAAAAAGAAGAGGAAGAGGAAGAAGAAGAAGAAAGAAGAAGAACAGGAGGAGGAAGAACAGGAGGAGGAAGGAGTGGAGGGGGAATAAAATCACCTGTATTACTCAACATAATAAGATCTATTATTATGAGAAAGTTCACAATTCACCACTTTGTAAGGCATTTTTTTTCACTTAAAATATCATGAACATCTTTCCTTCTGTGTCACTAAATAATATTCTGGCACATCATTTTTCATGGGTGCATTATAAAAGCTACACAGATCACTGGAAAACATCAATCAAGTGAATACCAATATTTTTGTTCACAAATTTTTATCTGGGTCCTTTGTGAGACAGAATCTTGATACATAATTCAGGCTGGTTTTGAATTCAATATGCAGCCAAAATGGGCCTCAAACTCACATGCGTCCTCCTGCCTCAGCCTCTCTAGTACTGGAATTAAGGGTGTGCAACACCACACCTAGCATTGATAAATTTGATAAATTAATGGTCCTAGAACCTTATTAGGTGACAGTTGTTTTCAGAACTTTTACATTCTAAACTAACAGTCACTTACTGACCACTAGGAAAATTCTAATTGTTCTTCCACATGATCCAGTTGGTATTATAGTAGAAGTTAAAGTGCTCTAACATAAATCTATCTATCTTTATCGGTCTACCTAGCTAGCTATATTATCTATCTATCTATCTATCTATCTATCTATCTATCTATCATATATCTATCATTCTATCTTTGCTAGAATGCAGGACGTACTCTTGTCATCAGAACACTTCAAATAGCATAGGAAACAGAGTTGTTTACTGTGATGTATCTCTAATCAGAAGAAATACAGTACTGCAGTCTAGCAGATCTTAACCAGTATAGGAGCTCTGCCTTCCTCCACATAAATAAGAGAAGTCCAGAGTACGTAATTTTCTTGATAGAAGTCATTGTTTCCTTTTGCTTACATTCCATTGAGTCAAGGTTCATTGCATAACCAAACCTTGCTTCAAAAGGTTATCTGAGAAGTGAAATCCAAATAGGGTGGCATCATATTCACTCAAAACTTTACAATATGAAGAAGAGTAGATATGGAGGAAAACTAGCAATCCTCCAAAGTTAGCATGGAGTCCTGTGTGTAACAATAAGAGCTGTGTGACTCAGTGGCTCTTTGATAGACTCCCATCTTGGCTAATTATTAGCTGTCTGACCTAGGACTGTTACTTAACCTTGGTTTGCAAAATGGAGACATGAATATTCATGTACTTGTTATAGAGTGTTAACTGTGATTAGTATATAGCCAGAATCAACAGAAAACTGATGACATGTGACTGGAACATAAAAATGAGCATAAAACTCAAGGAAGCAAACTCCACATAACACTGAACACAATGTAATGGTTAAAGGCATAACCCTGGAGCCAGACTGCACAGATAGGGATCCTGATTCAACCACTTACCAGTCACTTGAGCACTTTAGGTCACCTCTGTGACTCAGGTTCCTTATCTAGAAAGTGGAGATTATAATTAACATATAAGGTTGTTGTGATGATTACATTAGTTAATGTAGACAGCATAAAACTCAAAGCTTGCCACATGGCAAGCACTAAATAAATGTGTGCTTCTGCCTATCTTAATGGTAGGTTACACATAATTAACCAACTTCTCTTTTTTACAAAAGCCATATGTTCAACTGAGCCTTTGCAGGTGACTTATACCTGTATGCACATTGATAATCACACTAAAATTCTCACTCTTTTCATTCCTGTTTCCTGGTACACTTTCCAAAACAGTGTATTAGTATTCCATGGTATGAGAGGTAAGAATACATCCATCACCCAAACTGAACAGGCATTATGTCTGTACCCAGCTTCATTTCCTTTTGGAGAGTCATGGATATTCTCATATATCTTCTTTGGTTCTATAATATAGGCTTCTGAATGAACAGAAGTAGCCATTCGGGTAATGAATTTGCCCAAAAATGCCCACATTGATTTCAAGATTGAAAGCTATGCTCAGAATCCAGAATTAAATTACTCCATGTCTTTCTTTCCTATTATTTTTGACCAATGCATTTTGAAGATGATATATGTCAAAAGTTCTTCAATATGATCACTAAATTTTGCACACAATTAAATTCACCTATTTAAAACAAGAATGATTTGTAATCAGGAAAACAAATCAAAATGGTAAGAACATCTCCATGAAAGTCAGCCTATCAGTCTATTCCATCTCTCTGATAAATGTGATCAGTTGTGAACAATTCTCACTTCTGTGGAGCATTACTTTTCTAGAAAAAGTATCATTAGTCAAAATTATATAAGTTGAAAATTATTTTTCAAAAATTTAAAGCCATATTAGGGCATTAAATTCCTAATCAAATTTTCAGTGCCCAGCTTTTTATTAAATGGATTTAAAGACCATATTTAATTTATTATAAATTGCTACCAATATATGTTACAAAATATATAATTTCATGTGACAGACTTTTGTCTTCTGCTTAGTTTTTGCCTTATTTTATTGAACTAACCTGAAGGTGAAGGAATACCTTCATATAATTCAGAAAAGACATTATTTTCTTTCTTCATTTTTTATTTTGAAACCATCTAAGATTTACAAAAAAGTTGCAATAAGCTATATGGCGTTCCACCTGCCCACAACACATTTTTTATAGTGTTTCCATCTTATGCAATTACAGCACAATTATTAAAGATAGAAAATGAACATTCATGCAGTAAAATTAATTTACAGACCTTATTTGAATCTCACCAGTTATCTTTTTTCTGGTCCAGAATACTACAAAGTTAATTACCATGCCTCCTAGTCTCTCCATTGTGGAATAGTACTTTTATGAAAAGTACAAGCCAGTATTTTTTTTAATGGAGTCCCTCAGTTTTGATTTTTCTGGTGATTTTTCATGATTAGATTGAGGCTATACATTTTTGGCAGAAATACTACACAAATATGATATTCATATATCACATCAAGTGGTACATGGTGTCTATATGACTTAGAAGGGTAATGTTAACTTTGATTCCCTAAATAATGGGGCATCTATTGATTTTCTCTGTTACAAAGTGACTATTTTCTCTTTGCAATTATGATTATCTTTTCTTTTCTTTCTTTCTTTTCTTTTTTTTTTTTTTTGACAAGGTCCCACTGTGTAGCTTAAGCTAGCTTCAAACTCATTATGTAGCCCAGGTTGGCCTTGAACTCACGGTGATCCTCCTGCCTCAGCCACCCAAGTGCTGGGATTACAGATGTGCACCACTGTGCCTGGCAAAATTATGATTATCTTGAAGGAATACATAACTTAAAACCACAAAAATATTTGTTTGTTTCTCATGATACCTCATCCACTTATTTTAGCATCGATTGATGCTAAATTATTTATTTAGCTGGATTATTTATTTACATCATTGAGGGCTTTGAACAAGTATTTGATTTTATGGGATATAATAAATTATTATCATTATTTATTCTGTTGCTCAGATCTCCCAGATTTGGCTCAGGGAGCTCTAGAAGAGCTTGAGGATTTCACTGTTGCTCTGAGAACCTGCAGGGGAGACCTAAAGCCATTTGAGGGCTTTTGAGAAAAGTGATCAAGAGATGTGTCTTCTTGTCCTCTTATTTATTGTAAAACTTTCCTGTAGCAAAAACAAATATGGGAGTTGATGCTTTTGGATCCTATTCAAAGTCACTTGGGAAACAAGATATTCTTTTATGCATTTATTGCTAAAAATCTAGGAAGTCTTAGCACAGCTCAGTATCTTTTGAAGTTCCTCCATTCCAACAAACAAAATCAACTTCTTTGGGGAAGGACAGTCTTCCAGAGATAAAGGAGAGTTCAGTTACGTTTCTTATTGTTCTCTCTAATATACTGTAAGCTCCTTTCCAAAGGGAAGGAGAAATGCCAATATTATTAGAGACTAATTAGTGATTTGTCTCTGTTTTATTACAGGCTGAGAGGGGCAGTAGTGGAGAAGGCAGGCTTACAGTGACTCAGAGAAGACAGAGGGTCATGCCCTACTCCTTTCTGCCCTTGCTATAACCTCTTGGGCAGCCTGGCCAAGTCCTATCTCAGGTCCATTCTTCCCTATTCCTGCTTCTGACTGCCAAATCCCTGTTGGGGCCTCTCATCCTAAATCACATTGGAAAATGTGACTTTTTTGCTGGGAAACTTGATTTTGGAGAGTACTGGGTGATTACCCCACCATTAAAAACAAATACTTTGGGCAATTTCCTAGGCAATGCATTCTCTTGGGAAAGAAATATGAAGAAGCTGGGCATGGAAAGACATGCTTGTAACCTCAGGACTCAGGAGGCTGAGGCAGGATGATTGCATGGGCTACATGAGGCCAGCATGTGCTACATAGTGAGCTCAAGGCCACACTGGACTCTATAGTGAGACACTGCCTTAAAACAAAATTAAAAAACAAGAAAAAAATGTGAGGAATGGGAAAAAATCAGTCTCCTAATTCCAGCATCCTGGAAAAAAACACATTGTAATCACTTCCATGCTCTCCCTCTTATCCCCTTACAGTCACTGCTTGTCACAGATGACCAATCACCAAGGCAAGCCACATCTGAAGTTCAGGTGCATCAGTCAGTCACAGGAAGGAAAACTCCTTCTAAAAACTTTGGGTCGGCCCATATCGACATCATCAGAAGATGCAAATGACTGGGCCTCACTCCAAGTGAACTTACAGGATAGCAGGTTCAAGGAATCTGTATTTTTTAAGCACCTGACCCAGATGTCTTCCAAGAGAATCACAAGACTGTTGCTAGAATTTAAATTTAAATTTAAATTTTGTTATCCAGATCAAGTAGTCTTGCCAAACTTGTGTGATACCTCAAGTCCTGTTAGCCTGTTTTCCTATTAAGCCTCTGAGATATTCTCTATTTATGTAGCTTCCTAATATGTGGGAGGTCCTATTATCAGGGTAAATTTATCTAAAATACTATGCTTCTTAACAAAACCCTTCTCCTCTTGGTACTCTTTCTTGCCCTTCTTCATATGCCACCACCTTCTAAGAAGAGGGCATTCTTCTAAACTCTAACTTCCTTGGGGACTAGAATGTACTACCTACCTGGTATACTAAAGCCTGTAAAGTTATCCCTCAAACTCAAACTACACAATCTGCCTGACTCCCAAACATTCCACCATTTTATAAATTTTTACTGACACATACTTCTACCTTGGCATTCCAGCGTATCACTTTCAGATCTAAGAATATGTCCTCCAGAGCTATTCACACACCTGGACAGACCACCACCACCACCCCCCATCACCACCACGGAGGCCTCTTTTCCAGATTTGTTAACCATATTCTCCTGCTTCAAACTTCTCCACACAGCTCAAACTGCTAGATCCCAACTTAGCTGGAGCATCAGGCTACCATTTGCCTTCCCCTACACATACACAAAGAAAAAATGAAACCTAACAGGTGGGAATCTCTACTTTCTTCAAAGCTAGTTTAAGATAGGGACCAAATCACATTACAGTATTATTTATAATCTGACAGTACTTTGCATCCTGGCTTAAAGTTTATATTATAAAAGTATATCAAGAGTTTCAAGTTCCAGGTAAACTAGAGTAAGTGCATACCACCTATCTCTTCCACTAAATCAAACAAAATAATTTATGGGCTGCTATTTGAGGACTAAAAATCAAATACTAGGTACCAGATTGGGGAAAAGATAGATTTCAATGTACCATCAAATCCATTGTGAATTTAGCAATTGCCCATCCCACCCCACACCAGAAGTTTCCCCTGGCCTGGACTTAATGCTACCCCAAACCCAGAAGTGGGCATGGACTGGAAGGGCTCCAAGGAAAGACCAGTAGTTCAGGCTTAAGAAGAGGATGGAGGTTTCTTGGAAGTGACAGCAAGGATAGTGCTGGGATAAACTAATAATAATAACAATAATAACAAATTTCTTAACAGTGATAATAGTAATAACAGCTAAGGTTTGTTAGGTCTCCACTGGGTACCAAACTGTACTCTGAGTATTTCATTAATACTTATAAAAATGCCATCAAGTAAATTATTATCCTATTTCAAAGGCCTTGTTTGCAAACATTTTCTGTACAGTGTGAAATAGTAATGTTTGAAGACTTTGTGAGCCATAGTCTATCACAACTACCTTACTACTATGGTGATTCAAAAGCAGCTATAGACAGTATAAAAATAAATGCCATGGCTCTTTTCCAATTAAACTATTTTTTAAAAAAGACAATAGGCTAGGTATGGCACAAAGCCCGAAGTTTGTTAACCATATCCTGTTTGGAAAATGAGGAAATCAAACTCTGGGGATGTTAAATAATTTACCCAAGATCATAGAGCTGATCAATAGCAGAGTCAGACTTCCAACCCAGTTCATCAATCTGTCTCTTAATTGCTATGCTACAAGGATGCTTTTGAATGCACGAATGAAATAATGACATAGACACAGACACAAGTGATAGCTTTGGTATGAGTGTTTCCAGAGCTAATGAGCAGATGTAAAATGTCAGAATGTGCTAAGAAAATAAAATTACAACTCTGAATAAATCTATAGAGTTTCCACTGCTACTATATAACACACTGTCACAAACTTAGTGACTTCAAATGACTACAAAATTATTACCTTAAACTCTAGTTAGGAAAAATCCAAAATTATGTTTATTGGACTAATATAAAGATATTGGTAGGGCTGCATTCCTTGGCCAAAGCTATGTCTTCCAATCTTCACAATGTAAAGCACCTCATCTGTTTTCTAACTGATCCTTCCGCCTCCATTCAAAAGGACATTGTGATTGCCCTGAGTAATCCGGACTAATCTCCCCATCTCAATACCTTGAATTAACCATATCTGTAAGAGCCCTTTTATCACATAGAATAAGTCACAGGTTTCAAGGATTAGGCCGTAGACATTTTTGAGGGGCTATTTTTCCGGCTTGCTACAAAGACTTTTAGGACAAAGGACAAAGGTCTTCAGCCTCTGATCTGGCATGCTTTCTCTCTAATGTCTCCTTATAATTTAACCTTTTATGATTTGAATGAAAAGGCCCCATGTCCTAATGGCTTTATGGACATGTATGTACAACATGAGCCATAGTTAGAGGAAAAAATAAACAAAATACTTGGGATCAACCAAAATTAAAACAGTGGGCCACTTTATCCAGTTTCAGTTTCCCAAACCAATTAAAATTTAAGTCTTTCTTTTAAGCAAACAAATATTAAGTTTGCAGCAATGTGTTAGAGAAGCAACAGGAAAATATTACAGCCTTATTAAAGATTGTAATTTTATTTTCTTGCTGCATTCCGACATTTGCCATCTGCCTATGGGCTCTGAAAAATATTTAGCTCTAATATTTTCCATGCTAGTATCTGAAGATGCCAGTATCAGTTTGGATTTTCTGGAAAGCAAGTGTTAAGATAGGATTAGGGTTGTAAATTTTTATAGGGGAAATGCCTGTGAGGGATTAAGGAACAAGAGATCAGGCACAGGCTGGAAGAACCTTCAGACCAAGATAGAGGTCTGGTATCTGTGAAAGGAAAGGGGGAAGAAGGAAGGATTGTGGAGAAAGAGTTTCTAGTTTCAGTACAGCTTTGATAAAGGCTCAAATAGTCCAACAGAGACAAAAAAAAAAAAAAAACCTTCTTTAGAGACAGGGCCAGGCTCTATTTCCCCACCATTCTCAGTCATCAACCAAAAGTAAAGTAGGGGAAAGTGGCCTTCATGTGAATGTTTGGCAGGTCTCAAAGGTGTGAGACTTTCACTAACCACTGTTTGCACAGAAGTTTCTAAGTGGAGATCTAAATGGCACATCTCCAAGACTAACATAATGTATCAGGACCTTTGTGAATACAATAATTATGACAAAATTTTCTAGCTTCTACTGTAAATATGCCAACTCTGGTGTATAGTCTTTTTCCTTTTAGATATTTGTTTTGTTTTGTTTTGTTTTTTAACTTTGGTGAGATGATCATTTTAAAAGCTTCTTTCTTTTTCTATGAGTAAATTTATATCCTTCCTGAATGGTTTTGTCTCACAAGCTTCCATAAAATGTGTCGAAGAGGAGTGGGCAGGGGAAAGAGAAAATATGAAAGTGTTGCAATAAATTAAGGAAATTTTCACCTTGTCAAATATAATGACTTGAGCTATGCTTGTTATAGTGCTTATTTTCATAATGCCACCAACACCATGAGGCCAGAGTATCCCTGTAAAGATCTCTGAACTGAAAAAATTGTCTTTTTTCTTCATTTTATCCCAGGACCCAAGAACCAGCAGATTTGCAGGGAATCCCTGGAAAATATGGACTTATGCCCAACTTATTCTAAAAATGACTTGAAGAGGGGAAAAGATAAATTAGAATATGAATCTTACAAACTAAAAATTATCTGCAAATGGAAGGTTGTTTTATAGACAATAACTTTAAAATAGTGCATTTATCAAATGGCATATTCAAAAGGAGGTTGAACAGAAACTCAGTTTGAGGGAGATGGGAGGATTGGTCTCTCCTGCCACCAACATATTCTCTAAATGTAAGACATTCTTCTTCTTTTAGAATTCACAGACTACATAGATTACCTGGTAATTGTAGGTGCTCAGTTCACGTTTACCAAGTTGAGTTTTATAGGCAAGCTGCTCTTTTAAAATTCTAACCTTTAAGTGTTAGAAATACTTCAGAGAAAACAGTTCACAATGAAACATCAGAAAAGGGGTTCAGTGATTTAGCTCAGTGGTATAAGCATCTGCCTGGCAAGCACAAGGTCCTGAGCTCTATCCCCGGTACCAAAAAAAGAAAACCAGAAATGACACAAAGAAACACAGAAGACAGGTTAAAGGGTTGGTTTTTCTTGGTGACTTCCCCAACATATAACAGTGTAACTCTCTTTCCTTTTCCTGCATGCCAGGATTGAAAGGTAACCTTAGAGAATGAGGCATGCCATAGTGCAAGGTGTAGGCATTAGGAGCAAAGGTGAGAGAGGTGAATGCAACAGAATAGCTCAGTTATTCAAAGTAATTAAGAAGGGGAATGATGAACATGGCTATAGAAAAAGAAGGGGAAGTTGAGGAATGGGGCGAAAAGAAACTGCTAACATGAGAAATTTGCCTTTGTTCTTATATTCAATCATCTCTCTTACATTTTAAAATATCCCTTCGCATGTGATACTTAGCCCACCTGGGCAGCACCACCTGTGCACTTAATCATTAATAGCAAAAATGGAGAAAATGGAAGAGAATAAGTATTAAGTCTTTCAAACCCAAACAAGAAATAGAAATAAAAACAAAGGAAATTTAATGCATCAAATCAGGGAACAAGTGATAAAATATAGAAATAATCTAACCAAAGAACAATAAAGCAACAGGAGATTGGCAAAAACAGGAAGCTGCCACCATCTCCATAGATTAAAGAAACAAAAGAGACAGACAGTGCCCTTAGAACTTGAAGCCAGTGGAAACCGGGGCCATTCCAGGCCTGTCCTGTGGAAATTGTACATGCGCAGCTGCAGGGGGAAACACTAGCAAGACAGAGGAAGACGGTAGAAATATCCTTGCACGTTCCTTCCTCCTTCTCACTTATGTCCCACAGCTTTCTCTCATTGGCTGAAGACAGGCAATGAGAAAGCCTGGGAAATGGACCCCTTAAGGACAGATCCCTACAATGTGGAGTAGAACAGAGAAAAAGCAAGACAAGTCTAAGATATGCTTAAGACACTTGTTCTGTCCAGCTCCAAAGAGCCATTTCTGATGGTCAATTTTGTGTCGACTTGACTGAGCTGAGGAATATCTGGCATCTGGTAAAATAATATTCCCAGATGTGCCTGTAAAGACATTCTCAGAAGAGAGGAGTATTTGAATCAATAGATTAAATAAATAAAATCTACCTCACAAATGTGGACAGGCATCATCTAATCCACTGAGACTTAAAATAGAATGAAAAGGCAGAGGAAGGATAAATTCACTGTTGTCTTCTTGGATTAAGACATCCATTTTCTCCAACCCTCTTACATCAGACCTCCTGGCTCTGCCTTCAGACTTTGGAATTTATATCAAAACCTCTTTCAGTTCTCAGGTCTTCAGCTTCAGAATGGATCATGTTGTTGGCTTTCCTGAACTTTTGGTTTGCAAAATGTTATTATAAGGAATTTCTCAGCATTCATAATCATATGAGCCAATTTACCATAAATCTCCTAATATATATCTGTACATATCCTATTAATTATTTTTCTCTGGAGAACTGGGCCTAATACACCATCTAAATAACTTATAAAAGAGGAGACTGGATTATAAAGGAAGGGGTTGCCCAGGAAACAGACATACAAGTTGGAAAAATGTATTTCTTCATTAATGGATTAACCAACCTTCTTTATTTGCTTCTGTCTTCTTTCCCAGGACCATATTTTGTCTATTTTGTAGTTTCTTAGACCCTTTTTCTAGAAATGAATGAGCTAGGATTGTAGAGATATGGTTTGCTTCTGTTATTTCTTGGAAGGTGCCACCTTGGATATAAGGTGTGAGACAAAAACAAAACAAACTCCAAACATTTTTGTTTGTGGCCCTAACAAGAGCAAAGATGAAGAAAGACTGAGTATAGGGTGGAAATTAGCAGTTAAATTTTGGCCTGCAGACATAACTCAGTGGCAAAGTGTCTGACTGGCAAACATGAAGTTGTAAGTTTGATTCCCAGTGGGGAAAAAAGTTAAATTTTGTACGTAAGTTTGAAATGTCCAGTTAGTCATTCAAGGGAAGCATTAAATAGAGGAATCAAGAAAGTAGCCACTAGAAATTAGTTTAAGGAAGAAGAAATGTTATTTTCAAATGTTGCTAAAGGAGTAAGTATAATAAGGGCAAACACTAAGCCTGCAGACTGATTAATGTGAGTTCTAGGCCAACCTAAACTACATAGCAAGATCATATTTTAAAAAATAAAAATAAGTACGATGAAGCAGTGTAAGCTGTTGGGAGCTGTTGAAGCTGGAAATTGACCTAGGGTATGACCCAGACCTGACCCTACCAGAAAACAAAGAGCACCCAGGTTAGGCTCCTGAAGAAGTTGCTATAGCCCAGAAAAACACCAAGACAATCCAAGCAATGGGTTGCTAGGCAGAGGGGCTGAAATTGACATCATCTTTCCCAGTATATAAATAAACATGCTGCCTTGGTTGAGTAGTACCTTTCCTCCCAACAGGAGAGTAAAGGTTCCACCTGACCCCAGCTTTGTCTTGTCTTTATTTTTCTCATCCTCTCATAGTCCATCACCCCAAGAACCTCAGAAGCCAGCCACATTGCATTGTGGCAGTAAGCAAAGTGTAAGACTTAACCATTGGCAGAGTTCTACAGTCCACTAGCAAGGCCTAGATTAGGGAAAGATACTCAAAGATCAAAATTTAATGCTGCACCTATTCTTAGACTCATTCACGTGCAGGGTGACACCTGAGAATTAATGCATCTTTCATTTTTTTAAAAATAATAGTTTTATTAAGATATAATTCACATGCCATAAAGTTCATCTTTTTAAAAGTTGAACTTGATCTTTAGTATATTCAGAGAGTTGTGCATCTTTCTTCACTATCTAACTCATTACATTTGCCAAAAGAAACACTGCTCTGAAATTCTGTACCAATTTCACTTCATTACCTTGATTGGCTTTGTTCTGTCTTGTTTTATTGTATTTTACTATCTTTAAAATAAAAAAATAAAATAAAAGTGCCCCCCCAAAAAAGAATTTCAGCTTTTGGCTGTTTATCCTTACCCAATACTTGTTATTTTTCTCCTTTTATATCCCACTTAAGGAAAAGTATTCTCATGTCATGGTTTTGATTCTGATTTGTTTAATAACCAATGATGTTGAGCCTGTTTTCACATGGCCTAACCCACTCACTACCTCCAGCATCACGTTAGATTCTAAAAAAACCTGAGGGAGATAAAAGCTACTCATGTTCATCATGGTAGGTGACTCTGAGCATACAGAGTCTTCTACCTTTGCTACATCTGAGAGGTACTTAGCTCTTCCAG
Source organism: Hydrochoerus hydrochaeris (assembly GCA_004027455.1). NCBI lineage: Eukaryota > Metazoa > Chordata > Mammalia > Rodentia > Hydrochaeridae > Hydrochoerus > Hydrochoerus hydrochaeris. The sequence continues at coordinate 23,180 of PVLA01013471.1, forward strand.
AAGTTCAAAATTGATACATTTCACCAGTATGAAATCAAGAATTCTTTGGTTTTGGTCACAGGCTCTGACCAAAATCACCCTGCAGCTTCATTTACTTTACTGGTTATGGAGAGTTGTCTCTTCATGGCTTTGAACTCATCTAGTAAAACCCTTCAAAAAGATGCCTGTTGAACCTCCCATGTAGTCATAATTAAACCTTTTGCTTACAAAAAACCTCTCGTTAGACTCAGGAGAATAAACTTAGGCTTTTGTTTTTGTTTTTCTGAGTTAAAATTAAATGTCAAATATTCTTCATGCAGACCAAAACACTTGCCAGACTATTGGGCTAGTAGAGTTAAATGCTTACATGTGATTTATTCAGTGGCAAAATAAAGTACACAAAATGTTTATATCAACTTTGTCAACAGAAAAATGCAGTCATATACCAAAAGCCATATTGACACAGGATGCCTCTGTGGCATAGGACTAAAAACTGACTGAAAGATATTAAGAAACACCATCTGTGTTATGATTTATGACAGTTATAAAGACAGAGAATGTTCAACTGCTTTGGAAGTATAAAAACATTAAAGGGCTCAATTCAGTATTTGGTGCTGCATTTTATTTAAATGCATTTTAAGTCTATCTGCCTTGGAAAAGTGCTGCAGTTTTAGGAAAAAAATATTTTTCTTAAATCTGATTTGTTTTGAATAAAGACAACCATGGGAAAGTTAGACATCAGCTTATTAAAACTTAAGGCAACATTCAGAACAGTTTAATTATAAAGAATCTTTGCAATTAGAACCTGAATAAAATTTATCCTCATCTAAAATGTTTCCATATTTTAGTCCTTAATTTTAAGGGCAACTTCATCAGCCATGAATCTATTGTGAATCACTGCACTGAACAAAATGCGACTTAAATTTTTTAAAAAAGAAAGCTTCTTATATTAATGATGTACTTTGTTTTTCTGTGTGTGTTTTTTTAACTTTATTTTAAAGAGGATAAAACCAAGGAAAATAAAACCAATTGAAACAAACTAGTGTAAGTGATATAGGACCTCAAAATAATATGAAATCAAACAATAGTTATCATAGTGCCTCTTGTTGTCTTCAAAATAGCTGCAGATACTTTCAGATATAGTAAAAATCAAGCAGAACATAACAGAATAGAACCAATAAAAACAAAACAATAAGTGCAATAAAGGACTTCAAAACAAGACAATATTAAGTACAAAATGGCTACCATAATATATCTTGCTATCTTTGAAATAGTTGCTCATGCCATCCATATAACAAAATCAAAACAAAACAGAATAAAACCCAACCCAATAAAACAATGAAAATGACACAGGACTTTAAAACAAACTAATAGGGAATTAACAATGGCTACCACCTTCAGCAGGAGATCCCTCATAGATGCTACATTGTGTATTGTTATCCTCTAAATAGATGTCCGACCACTGGACCTAGACCTGCAAGGTCAGTGAAACACCAAAACATCCTAAGCATCCAACTGCATTTCACCTCAACAGCCATCATTGCAGCCTGTGTTTCTCTGGATCAACTGGTTGCTTTGGCGGGGGCGGGGGGTTGATTCTTCCTGCTTGCCAGCCTGCATGCCAGAAGGGATTGGGGTCTGTCCCCCCACCAGCAGTGGCCCACGCATGGTACTGGTTCACAGGGAAGGATTGCCCCTTGGTGAATCTTTATCTCCCCTCATAGCCTGCAAATGGCACTGATCATGGGGAAAGACAGGGATCTGGCTGTCTTCTTGTTGGTGGTGGCCTGCACACATGGCACTGGTTTGCAGGGAGGGCTTGCTTTTGGGTGAATCATTGTTCCCTTCCCCCAGAGTCCACGACTCACTGGGAAAGACTGAGGTCAGACTGTCTCCCCATTGCTGGCAGCCTGCACATGGCACTGGTTTGCAGGGAAGGCTTGCTTCTTAATGATGTATTTTGAATTTTAACTTTTAAAAGAATTATACCATAATGTGTCAAGATTTAGTATGGAATCAGTAAAATGTCAAATGCCTGCAAAGTATAGACTAAGGATAAAAATAAATTCTATACCCCAAACTAAACTCCAAGTTTTATTTTGCCTTACAATTGTCCCTTGAATTACACAATTTTCCAGATTTCATTATTTCCATAATTACTGTATGAATTCCAGTTCTTGTAAGTAGTAAACACAATTTATTTATTTATTTATTTATTTATTTATTTATTTTTGTATTAGGGATCGAACTCATGACCTCATGCTTGCCAGCCAGGCACTTATGCTGATGAGCTAAATCCCCAGCCCCTAAACACAGTTTTATAAGGACTCTTGTTTGTTAACATTAAATATCTGAGAAAATGCCTGCTCTTCCTATGGTAATAATCATTTCTAATGGTTTATAATAAATGTTTCTTTAATGATCTCATTGCTTTGCTTTCTCATAAACTTGGTGGATAAGAAAATTGGAAAGAAGAGTATCAAAAGGACTATGTGGTTATCCCACTTCAAACACAGTCTTTCCATCTCTGCTTTGTGATGCTGATGCCAGGAATCTGCAAATCACATTTTAGCTTTGCTAGCTGGCTACCTGTCAGATTTTGCCATAAGACTTTGCTCTAAAATGAGACAGCAGGCTGGAGGAGGAAGAATGATTTCTGCTTCAGATCTGCTTCCTTTATTCCCTCTGATCTGCTTCAGTTCCTGGAAGCATCACCTTAGCTCTTTCCTATTGGAGTGGCTGGATCCAGTTCACATCTTTTCCAACTCTTTCAGGATCAGACTCACTAAATTCCCTCAGAGACACCAGCACCAAACAGCCAATGTGTAGTCCCACAGGGCTTATTCATCAGTCAAAGTTGGTTTTTCCAGCTCCATGAAACGTCTCTTCCAAACTTTTGTTTATTTTTTTCAAACTTGTAATAATTCCAACTTCTCTTTATCATTTGTCCATAGGGATGATAGATGTTCCTACAGTTCCTTCTCTTTTTTTTTCTTTATTTTTCATTCTCTTTCTCTTATTTTCTTGTCTTCACTATTTAGGCTTCTTATCTTTCTTTTTTTGTTTCCTTCTATTGATTGTTTTTCTTTTTCCTCAACTACTTCTTGAATTTAAACTTTCTAGTGAGTTGTTATTGTCCCTGACTTTTCTGATTATTCTCTTGCATTCTATTTCATTCCTTGCCTCTTGTATCCTCCAATTTCCCAAAGCTTGGGTGATCATCCTTTGACTTCCAGCCTTGACTGTGCTATATCTAACCTCATTCATCACTTTAGCCTGTTCCCTACCCATCCTAACCCCAACCCCCATAAAAGGGTAAAATCACGCCACTGAGAAAAAGCCACTACACACCAGTGCACAGTATATGTTTGATTCCATTATATAACCATCGAGTTTGTTCCTGTAGGCAGAGATAGCAGATTAATAGTTACCATAGTTAGTAGTTAAGCTGTACTTGAAACTACTGCTAATACTAGCTGTACTATTTTACCCAGGATGTCATATATATTATAAACAGTTTTTGCCATGTAGGATAATACTGTGATTTTATGGGGTCATAGTCAGCTCCACACCCCAGTACCAATGAATTGGAGCTATCCAAATAGCAATTTTGCATCCTTTACAAATTAGGAAGGTAGGTTCTTGGGATAGCTATAAAGGACCAACTACATCTAGAGGACATCCCTGAAGAACAGACATCTTCTTCCCTCCTTGAGGGAAACCGCAATACTAGTAATAATGCTATATATCATAAGAAATTGGCAAGCATCAACATAGAAAACAAAATAAAATAACTAAGAGAAAATAGAAAATGACAAGACACAGAAGCAAAATGCAACCTCACACCCCCAGTCCATCCAGAAACAAACCCAGAACTCAATAAGATAGATGGAATTAAAAGTCAAACACTGGAACTTTCTGAAATGATAACAACAGAAGTGAAAAAACAAGTGGGAAAGGCTACAGGGAAAATAATCTCTCAGGTACAAAAAGAAATGATGCTTAAAATCAAAGACTTTTATTTATTTTTAAAAAGCAAAACAGAAAAAAGGTAGAAATAATACAGACTTTCAAAAAAATAACATTAAGAAATCAACACCAGTTATATTACACATTGTTATTTTAGAAGTAGTTGCTCAAGTTACAAAATCAAAGCATAAAAAAAGAACAGACAAGCAATGACAGCACAAACTATTCTTTTTGATAAACTAACAGAGAATTAGTAGTATGGTTATCTGTCTTGCACACTTAAACATACATATAATTATATATGTATATCTACAAGTTGTTCTTTACTTTTGAGCACTTTCTTTCCCTTACATTATTACAATATCTGTTGTACATTTTGGATCTTACTACTCTGTCAGGTTTGATTATTATGATTTTTTTACACTAGAGAGACAATACATTTACAAATCTGAGTCTGATTTATTTCACTTATAAATATACTCTCAAGTTACCTCTATTTACCTAAAAGGCCTCAAGATCATCCTTTTTATAGCTGAGCAGTATTCCATTATATAAAAATACCACATCTTTTTCATTCGTTCTGTGATTGATGGGCATTTTGGTTGTTTCCAAGATTTAGCTATTACAAATTGTGCTGCTATAAACACGGTACACATATATCACTATGACATGACATTTTCAATTTTTCTGGGAAGTACTCAGGAAGGGAATAGCTGGATTGAATGGAATTTCCAATCCTAGTTTTCCTCTCTCCATACTGATTTCCACAGTGGCCACACCAGAAGACACTCCCACCAACAGTAGAGAAGGATTCCTTTGGCCTCACCAGTATTTGTTATCAGTTGATTTCCTGATGGCAATCATTCTTTCTGGAGTGAGATGGAATCTCAGTGCTGTTATAATTTGCATTTCCTGCATGGCCAGTGATGGTGAATATTTCTTCATGTATTTATTTGCCATTTGTATATTTTCATCTGAGAAATGTGTATTCATCTCAGATGCCCATTTTTGGAATGGGTCTTTGAATTTGAGAGGCTTTATATGTTCTGCATATGAGTCCTTTATCTGAGCAACTACCAGCTAAAATTCTTTCCCACTCTGTGGGTTTTCTTTTCACTTTGTTGGTAATTTCTTTTGAAGTGCAAAAACTTTTTAATAATATGAGATCCCAGTTATAGATTCTTTGACTTATTTCCCATGCAATTTGTGTTTTGTTCATGAATTCTCTGCCTACCCCTGTGTCTTCAAGAATTCTACCTATCTTGTCTTCCAGTAGATTTAGGGTCTCTGTTTTAATATTTAGATCTTTGACTGAGCTTGACTTTAGTTTAGTGCATGGTGATAGATAGACATGGGTCCAGTTTCAGTCTTTGGCAGGTGGAAAGTCAATTTTTCTAGCACCATTTATAAAAGAGGCTATCTTTCTTCCAGTGAACGTGTTTGGCCCCTTTGTCAAATATAAGGTGGATGAGTGTCTTTGTAGTTGTGTTTGCATCTTCTAATCTGTTCTATTGATCCTCAAGTCTATTTCTTTGCCAGTACCATGCTGATTTTTATCACTGTAGCTTTTTAATATAATTTCAAGTCAGGAATCGAGATGCCTCCTGCCTTGCTTTTGTTGCCCAGAATTCCCTTTGCTATTCTAGGTTTCTTCTGTTTCCAAATGAATTTTAGGAATGTTTTCTCTAGATCTGTAAGGTATGTTAATGCTATTTTGATTGGGATTGCACTAAGTCTGTACAATAGTTTTGGTGGTATGGCCATTTTCACAATGTTGGTTCTTTCTAATCAAGAGCAAGGGACATCTTTCCATTTTCTAATATCCTCCTTCAGTCTCCTTTTTTATAGTAGTATAAATTTCAGCATATAGGTCTTTTACATTCTATGTTAGGTTGATTCCTAAGTACTTCATTTTTTTTGGATGCTATTATGAAAGGTGATATTTCCATAATTTCTCTCTCCGTGAGTTTGTTGTTTTTGCACAGGAATGTTAGTGACTTTTGAGTATTGACTTTGTATCCAGCTATACTTATGAATTTTTTTATTAGCTCTAATAGTCTTTTAATGGAGTTTTTAGGGTCTTCTATGTAGAGTGTCATGTCATCTGTAAATAATGATAATTTAACTTCTTCCTTTCCTATCCTTATTCCTTTTTTTCTCTCTCTTGTCTGATTGCTTTGACTAATGTTTCGAGAACTATATTGAGTAGGAGTGGTGATAATGGTCATCCTTGTCTTGTGCCTACTTTTAGAGCGAAAGCTTTCAAGTTTTGTCCATTTAGTATAATGTTGGCTGTTGGATTGTCATATATGGTCTTTATCAGACTGAGGTAGATACCATTTACTCTGAGTTTCTGTAGGGTATTTATCATGAACAAGTGCTGGATTTTATCAAAGCTTTTTCTGCATCTATTGAGACGATCATATGATTTTTGTCTTTGGCTCTGTTGATGCAGTGTATTACATTTATTGATTTGCATATGTTAAACCATCCCTGTATTCCTGGTATAAATCCCACTTGGTCATGATGTATAATCTCCTTGATGTTTTGCTGCATTGTATTTGCCAGTATTTTAATGAGAATCTTTGTGTCAATGTTCATTAGGGAGATTGGCTTATAGTACTCCTTTTTGTTTGGATCTTTCTCTGGTTTAGGTATCAGAGTAATTCTTGCCTCCAGGAAAGAGTTAGGGAGGATTGCTTCCCTTTCAATTTCATTGAAGAGTTTAAGGAGTACTGGGATCAAATCTTCTCTAAATTTCTTGTAGATTTCAGCCATCATTCCATCAGGACCTGGACTTTTCTTTGTTGGTAAGGTTTTAATCATGCTTTCAATTTCAGTAGCTGATATTGGGTTATTCAAAATTGTTATATCTTCTTCAGTCAGCTTTAGTAATTTATATGTTTCTAGAAATCTGTCCATTTCCACTGTGTTTTTCATTCTATGTGAGTAAAGATTTTCAAAGCAGGTATTCATGATCTTTTGAATTTCCATGGATCTGTAGTTATTTCTCTCTTTTTAGTCCTTATTGAATGAATTTGAGTTTTTTCTTTCTTTGTCTTGATAAGGTTGGCTAGATTTATCAATTTTGTTTATTCTCTCAAAAAAACCAGCTCTTTGATTCATTAATTCTTTGTATTGTTTTCTTAGCCTCAATTGCATTAATTTTTGCTCTGATAATCATAATTTCCTCTCTTCTATGAGCTTTGGATTTTACTTTTCTTCATTTTCTATATGCTTTAGATTTATCATTAGATTGTTTATTTGTGCTTGTACTGGTTTTTTGATGTGACAATTTATTGCTATTTATTTCCCTCTTAGGACCACTTTTATTGCATTCCATAGGTTTCAGTAGGTTGTATCTGCATTTTCATTGAATTGTAGGTACTGATTAATTTCTTCTTTAATTTCACCTGTAACCCATTGATTGTTCAAGAGGTTGTTACTTAATTTCCATGTATTTATGCTGGTTTGCAATTTTTTTGCCATTAATTTCCAGTTTCAGTGCACTAGTCAGGTAATATGCATGGGATAATTTCAATTCTTTTACATCTACTTAAGAATGTTCTATGGGCTAATATAAGGTTTATTTTGGAGAATGTCCCATGTGCAGCTAAGAAAAATGTGTATTATGATACTGTTGGGTGGAACACTCTGTAAATATCTACTGAGTCCCTTTGTTCACAGGTTTGATTCAGTTCTGTTTTGTTGTTTTTTGTTTGTTTTGTTTTGGTTTTTTGCTGACTTTTTGTGTCTAGTTTATCTATCTCTTTGTGACAATGAGGTATTAAGTTCCCCTGTTATAATTGTGTTGTTCCTTATCTGGTTTTCATGTCTATTAGTATTTGTCTTGTACAGTTGGGTGCTCCTGTATTTGGTGCATATATGTTTACAATTGTTAGCTCTTTCTCTTAAATTATTCCACTTACTAGTATGTGGTGACCTTCTTTATCTCTTTTGATCATTTTTTGTTTGAAGTCCATATTGTCTGCAGACAAAATAGCTACCCTTGCTTTTTTCTGGATTCTGTTGCATGGAATATTGTTTTACATCCTTTGACTTTTAGTCTTTGAGTTTTGAGTCAGATGTGTTTCTTCTATACAGAATATTGTTGGGTTCTGTTTCTTGATCAAGTCTGTCAACATATTTCTTTTAATAGGTGAATTGAGGCCATTTACATTGATGTATATGACTTGTATGTACTAGTTCAACTTTGTCATATTATGTTCCTGCTGTTGGTTTTCTGCTTTTCCCTCTTGTTTAATTGTTTGCCCTGTCTGATAGTTTCTTTCTGTTGTTGTTCTGGGAGTTGTAGTCATTTTTATCTCTCTCTAATATGTCTTTCAGTACTCTTTCTAGGGATGGTTTGATGGACGTGAATTTCTTCAGTTGTTCTTTGTCAGGGAAGTACCTTGTTTCTCCATTAAATTTCAAAGAAAGTTTTGCAGGGTTTATCAATCTGAGTTGAAAGTTTTTTTTCAGGGCTTGAAATACTTTACTTTCACCTCATCTTGAGGGTTTGTGCTAAAATGTCTGCCATGATTGTAATGGGCTTTCCTTGATAGGTTAGTTGTGTCTTTTCTCTAACAGTTTTCAGTATTCTGTTTTTATCTGTATGTACTGTATGTCTGGGATCTTAATTATATGTCTGGGTGTAGATTATTTTGGTTATGACTGTTTGGCATTCTATATGCCTCACTTTTATGTATATCTGATTCTTTCCCCATGTTTGGGAAATTTTCTGCTATTGTTCTGTGAATAGTTTTCCTATGTCATTTGCATTGACTGCATTTTCATTGATGTCCATTAATCTTATATTGTTTCTCTTTGCATCATCTTGAAGCTGTTGAATTGTCAATCATACTGCTTTGTTATTTTTAAACATTCTTTCTTTTCATGATCACTAGCTGAGATCCTGTCCTCAAGGTTTGAAATTCTCTCCTCAGCTTCATTCAGATGGTTTTGCCAGCTTTCAGTAGAATTTTTTCTTAGATATCTCTTTGAATTTGTTTCATGCATTCTATTTCTTTTCTATATTGTTCATTCAAAGTATCCATCATTTTCCCATGCTCTTGTACTTTTATATCTATGTCTTCTCTAGCTGTACTGAGCAACTCCTTTATTAAGGTTGTCTTTTCTGACTTTACATGAGAGATTATTTCTAATCTGATTTCCTCTATAGCTTCATGGATTTGTTTATTTGCTACCTTTTTAGAAATTTCAAGTGGATGACTTTTAATGTCCTCTATTTTAATGTCTCCTGTACTTGTTCCTGATGGACTAGATGTTTAAGATTGTATTTTGCTTTTCCATTTTGTCATTTTCACCTCTTGGGCTAATACTTGGTCTTTCATTCCTACTAGCCTCAACTGTCCATAGTATGTATCTTAGGGTCCTACTGTGTGGTTGATGTTTGTCCAACATTGCTGGGTCCCACAATGAAGGAAAGGGTCAGTCACCTGAATTCCTCCTGCAGGGCCTGTTGGGTGAGTCCTATATTCTTACTAGGCTGACTAGCCTAGGAGTATTGATGTGAGTCAATCCATAGTTCCTGCTGTTACTATGGCTTCAAGTTCTTCCAGGTCACCAGATATACCTGGCTATAGTGTTTGCCTCAGTTGTGGCCCTATTGTGTCACTGGGTGTCTTATAAACCCTTTTGATTTCCTCTGGGTTTGGGGAGGCATTATTGGCACTCTCCTCAACCCACCTGGTGTTCTCTGTATGGAGGAGGGACTCACCCACACTCTTGCTAGGCTTGCCAAGGTCCTACAGCTGTGGGGGACTTCACTACTGCTCCTGTTTACGCACTGAGGTCCTCTATTTGAGAGAGAAACTCACCACAAGCTGCAAGCCTGCTGAGGTCCTCTGTGCCCATCAGGGGTTAGTGAGTCACCCATCAGCCTAGCAAGGTTAATTCACTACTGTCCAAGGTCTGTGAGTTGAGGGGGAGGAGGTGTAGCCAATGATCTGCAGCCATCCTAGGTCTGAGGGGTGAGGGTGAGGGTCAGCCAAAGATCCACAGCCCACCCCCAGGTCCAGGGGGCTAGGAGAAAGGACAGCCAACAATCCAAGCCATTCCAGGTCCAGGGTTCAAGGGTGAGGGGCAGCCAACGATCCAGGGCCTTCTTAGGTCCGGGAGTCAAGGGAGAGGGGCAGCCAATGATCTGCAGCCACCACAGGTCCAGGGGTGGAAGGGTAAAATCAAATATATTAGAGAAGACACAAATAATAGATGAACTTGGAAAAATGATGGAAACAAAAAATGCCCAACATGGGAAAGAAATAGAATCCATGAAACAGATCCAAACAGAAATCCAAGAGATTAAAAATTCCATTGAAAATATGCAACAGATTGAATAAAGGAAAGTATAGAATTTTATATCTTAAAGACAGAATTGCAGCTACTGACCATGAAAAAAAGAGGTAAGCAAAGAGTTCATAAACAAAACCCAAATAGCACAGGAAGCACTTCAAACAATCAACCACTAGGATCTTATTTTATTTAAAAAGCTTTTGCACATCAAAAGAAATCACAAACAGAATGAAATGACAATCCATAGAGTGGAAAAAAAATTTAGCTAACTGTCCCTCAGACAAAGAACTTCTAACTAGAACATATAAAGAATTGAAAAAATTACACACCCCAAATTCAAAGATCCAATCCAAAAATAGGCAGCTGAGATGAATACACATTTTTCAGATGAATGAATACAAATAATATAACAAATATATGAAAAAATATTTGACATGATTGGCCATCTGAGAGATGCAAATCAAAACAACACTGAGATTACCCAGAAAGAGCAGTTGTCATACAAAAAATCAACCAATAACTAATGCTGGATAGACTGGGAAAAAGGAACCTTTCTCCATTGTTAGTGGGAATATAGACAGGTGCAACCACTATGGAAATCAGGGTAGAGACTCCTCAAAAAACTAGGATTAGAGGTCCCACTCAATGCAGTTATTCCACTTTGGGTATTTTCCCCAAAGAATTAAAAACATACCACAGCAATATACATGCACCCATGTTTACAACAGCACAAATTGTAATAGCTAAATCTTGTAAAAAAAAAAAAACCCAAATGCCCATTAACCAAGGAATGGATTTTAAAAAGATGTGATATTTTTATACATGGAATACTACTCAGCTATAAAAAGGATAAACTTGAGACACTTATTAGGGAAATGGATGCAATTTGAGACTAGACTTTTAGGGAAACAAATTGGACTTACATGTATAAGCATCGTACTGTATCCCTAATGTAAGAAGCTGAAAAAATAAATAGGATCCAGACTTTACAATAGATATTGTGAAGTGAAAGGAAGCTACCCAAAAGAAAAAAAGAGAAACTTGGATAGGGAAAGGAGAAAAGAAGTAAGGGAAATATATTTATGTATACACACCAGAAAACAAAAACCCAGTTAAGATAGTTATGCTACTAATTGATATTTGTTCACTTAAAATAAAGATATGTGCCTATATTTTTGATCAACTTTTCATACCTATTGCTTGTAATAGGAGTAACTACCTTGAAGATAGATAACAGTGCACAATGTACTAGTCATTGTCACTCTGCTACAATTTCATTTTGAAATTTTGTACCTTTGTTTCTATTTTTTTTCTTTAAAATGAATAAACAAAGCAAATCCAGACTGATGTGAAGGTTGCTTTTCCAGAGCAACTGGCTTTGTGACCCTCCATACATGTTAATATCCATCATGCATACAAGGGAAATACAAATAAAATTGCAGGCCGATTTTATTCGAGAGTACAGATGGGAAATCATAAAATTTAACAAACCAAATCCAGCAGTGTGTAAAATGTAAGCACACAAGCTCAATTAGACAGTGATTTCTGGTTGCTTTTCATTAGAGTACTGTATCCTAAGCACCATCTAGAACACAACATGTACCCAATATTTTTATTTAAATGAATGAATGACCAAATCAATTCCAGGAAGTCATGGCTCATTTAACAATAGTAAATGTATTTCACTGCATTGACTTTTTAAAGAAGAACATACATGCGTCAGTTTAATAGATGCAATCAAAACATTTGAATTAACTCTATAAGCTATATGTTTATTTCAAACTTCTTGGTAACACAGAAAACAAATAAGAATAACATACAATAGCAAAGAATAAGGTACTTAGGGATAAATATAACAAAAATTTATAGGAACTTTAGGAAGAAATTTTTAATGTTATTGAAGATAATTTAAAAAATACCTGAGGAAAGGAAGAAGTAGTTCAATTAAACATTGTTTTAAAACTAGGTATTTCAGGGTAAGGTTTTTTGTTTATTTGTTTTGTCTTTGTTTTTGTTTTCCTCCCATATATATCTATATTTATGTGTATGTATATGTATATATATATTTGTATCTATACCTGCCTTTGTATATCTTCACCTTGGGAAAGCTGGTGGGATTCACATAAACTTGGAGAAATAGAGATGAACCAGTTTGGAAAAAGTGTATTAAAGTCTGAAAAAATATATATAAATCCTAATGTTCTAACCACACGTTCAGAAGCTCCTCAAAGAGCTTCTGAGGTCCATGTGATTTTTGCAATGAGAAATATTAGGAGGAGGAATTCCTCCTCTTCATTCTTTTCCTCTTAAAGATAAAAACATCTTCCATAAAAAAAATGTTTTCAAAGAAGCATAGGTAAGTATTCAGGTAATTTCAACATTGGCTCCTGCTTGTAGTGGCACATATCTGGAATCCCAGCAATTGGAAGGCTGAGGCAGGAGGATTGTTGTGAGTTTGAGACTAGCCTGGGTTTCAAAGTAAGCTCAAGGCCAGCCTGAACTGCATAGTGAAATCCTGTATCAAAAAAAAAAGACAAGAAAATTTCAACATTGGCAAGTTGGAAATCAACCTGACCTCTAAGCACCAACCATACCTGAACAATAAGTCCAAATGTTTAGCCCTTAATGAATGGCACATCTTGGATTAATCACTTTACATGTATTATCTCACTGAATGTTCACAATAACTCTATTAGTAGGTAATGCTATTCTCTTCATTTTCTTTTATTTAATTAATTTTTAAATTAATTTTATTGGTACAATTTAGATATGCATAACGATCACATTCATCATAGGGTATTTGTATCTCTATGTGATATATCCTAGTTCCTCTTTTTTTCCCTATTCCCCTCTCCTCTCTTCAATCCCTCTTCCCCTCCTTATTTACAAAGCTTTGTTTCCAAGTTACCCTTTTTTTCTCATTTTTTTCTTTTGCCATCCATTATCTTTCCAATTCCCCTTTCCCTTTGAGCAATTACTTCCTATTTCACAATACCTATTATACATTTTGTTTCTTATTTACACTTTCAATTTCTCACACCAGAGAGAAAATGCAATACTTACACATATGTGTCCAATTTATTTCACATAACAGTATGATATCAAGGTTCACTCATTTAGCTATAAACATTTCAACTTTATCCTTCTTTATGTCTGAGTAGTACTCCATTGTATAAAAAAATACATTTTTATCCATTTGTCAGTTCATGAATATTTGGGTTATTTCCAAAATTTAGCTAACTGTACTCCTATAAACATGGGTGTGCATATATTACTGT
>PVLA01013472.1:0-36683 GCA_004027455.1 Hydrochoerus hydrochaeris
CCCACCCAAAGCTCCCGCATAAACTCTCTCACACTACTCACAGAAGGCAAAACCCCACAACCAGTCCTCACAAAGGGGTTATCTAGAGGGCCTCCAGCAACCCCCCTGGAGTCTCCACCCTCAACTCCATATTGAGCATTACATAAAAACATACACATGTGAACTACACAAATTACAATTATCAGTACAAAACATTCCAGGATCCCCACGCCCAATTCCCACATGCGGTGTCCTTTTCCTGGAGAAGCGATTGTCACAAGGCGTGGATGGACTAGGACGTGGCATGGACAGAAAAGGGCGCCACATTGTTTCAACTGCTTAAATTATAAAAACAAAAAGAGGGGAAAAAAGAGGGATATGTTGGGGACCACAAATTCACAGTGACTTGTTTTGCATACTTCCCTGTGGGATGAAAGGAAGGATTGGGATTGTTGGTATCACCCATCTGGGATTTCCTATGGACTCTTCTAAGCATGGGATCATCTACTCCTTCTTGAGTTATCACAGGATTATACTCCAGGTCAAGATACTTTTAATACCTACACCCTCTGGAGCCAGAGTCTTCAGATGAATTGCAATCCTTTGCTATCTCCACCTATCACTGTATAACAGCTAATGAATAGTGGCTGATTTGGAAGTGGAGAAGTCAGATCCAGAGACATTGGCTTCCCAGCCATTGTTGGAATAATATAGTTGTCTCTGTTTTTATTTTTCTCATCACATTCTTGAAATTGGCAATCAAGACTCTTGGCTGGGTTACTGTTACCTGACCAGGTATTCTTCTACCTGCACAACTGTATCTGGGGACCAATTGCTTTCCAGAATCATCCATGTGCCTCTGGGTCACATCTTTCTACTCTAGACTCCTCTGATTCATACTCCATGAGCAGAAAGAGTGATAATTGTACACACATACTTCACTCCATGTTTATTTAGCCACCTGTGGCTTCCTTGTTGCTGGGATAGAATCCACACCACATAGCTTTCATGTGGACCTGAAGGTGCCCTCATCTATCCACCTAAAGGCAATTTTGTTAGCCACTTTTCTCCAAATCTGTATCTTTCATTTCTATATGTTGATGCCTCTATTCCTCAGCCTGAGGCAGTTGTCTCACTGTTCTGAGGACTGCTTCCTCATATCTGCCTCTCCTGGCTCTTATCATAGCTGGGAGGACATCCACCTGCATCCACATATTGAAATCTCATGAGGAGCTCCTTTTCCCAGAAGATCCCACTTTGCTGCATCTCTTCCAGGTCCCGAGTGTTTATTGTTCCCTGCGACACAGTAAGAGAGGTAATTCCTGCACAGAAAGATTAGATTTTTCTCTCCTGTTTCAGGGAGCCTGCAGAGGAGAAAACCAACACCTTCAATTGTCTCTGAGATTAGGATATATAGTCAGAGGTGAGTACATTTGAGAAAGGGAAGCATTACCTCCATAGAGGAGATTTCCATGGAGAGGGAATAGCCTTTATGTCTTGCTTTGCCTGACTTAGTGAGGTACATGCTCAGCTAAAATGTGTAAAACATCTGATGTGGGTAACTCTGAGCCCCACCAGGGCTCATGGCATCTGCCTACTGTCCACCTCCTGTTAGCTGGATGCCAACACAGCTGGGGGTTCCAAAGGACATATATAATACAACAGAGGAATACACATAGTTGCTGAGGGCCTGAAAGGAGGAGAGGGTATGTGGATGCTGTTTCTTTATGGCTGAGTGTGCACCACTGATGTGCATCTGTGAAGGACTTTGTTACTGAGCTAGGAGAGCTGGACTCTGGTCTGAGACAAGGGAGCCCAGGCAAATTGCAGTTTCAAGGCTCCTACCAGGTATGGGCATGGAACCATGGTAGAATGTACACAGGGCTTAGGGAGTCACATGATAGGTGCTGAGGCCTAAAGGAGGCAAGATGAAGGTCAAGAGCTCTCATGAAGGTGAGGACCCTTGAGCTGTTACAGATCCTATGTCCTTCTACCAGATAATTTCCTGGAGATCTAAAGGTGAATTGCAAAGATGAAAGCTTTCTCTTCTGGAACTTTCCTACTTCTGGACCTTGCTGCTGATGATTAAAAACTATTCATGAGCCAACCAATGAATAGCATTTTGATCTGCTGCCTAGAAGTGGGGCAGGCCCTACGCAGTCTGTTCTGAGTCAGTTGGAAGCTGAAAGCTGAGGCCACTCTACACATTCTTGGCTCTCTGTATCAGGTAAGAGGACATGAGTAAATATCAGGCCTCTCAGTGTGGGTCCAAAGATTCAAAGCGTCTTGGGGAATCTCAAAATTGGCCCAGAGCATATTCACAAAGTAATGGCTACCATAATGCCTCTTGTTATCTTCACAATAGTTGTTCATACCATCAGACATAGTAAAATCAAATAAAACAGAATAAAACCAATCAAAACAGAACATTAAATAAAACAAAACAATAAATCAGAACAGAACTAAAGAGTGAAACTAATACTAGATTTCAGAAACAGAAGGAAATCATCCATATTTGCTATTGCATACTGTTATCCTCCAAGGGTGGGTGGGCATGTGGGTTTGTGCTGATTTTTGTAGGATTGTCTTTGTTCCCAGCTACTTCCTTTCTAACACTAGTGTGCCCATGAGGCTCTGGAGTCTCTCCCTGGGTCCCCCAATCTCAGGCTGACCTTCTGCAAAATGCACCAGTCTAAGCATACCTCAGCCAAGATCTTGTAACATGCAAGTAATGCTTTGGATCTTCTCCCAACTGTATATGTATCTTTCTCCATACTGAAGGGTTAGATGGAGAACACCCTGTACCATCATGCAGCTGTCCCCAACACAGACCATTGTACCATTTTTTCCTTTACCAAATGGGGCTCCTTTGCCACATTCATTCTGAGAGTCTAAATGCAACTGACTTGGCACCAAAAATCTCAACTCTTACTCTCTTCTTGCTGGGCAGCTTGACCCTAGCCTTGGTAGCACCCACAATTCCATCTGCCAACTCATCCCCCTCCTTTGGGTTGCATCCTTATGCTTCTCTGAACTCAGTAATTCATGCACTTATACCACTCCCCCACCACGCCCCTTCACATCAGGAGTTTTTGTGTCTTGAGCTGCCTTTTCCTTTAACAGTAGGGCACTCACAATAGCCCACTCAGGTGAGAAAAGGAAGCTGTACAGCTTTTTACATTTCTTGCTGCTACCAGTTCTCCTTGCCCAACAAGGTCATTTCCTCAGGAGCAGTTCCCAGTGTGCATGAGGCTGGGGTGGGACATGAAGGAGGCCAGGATGTTCCCTGTGCTTTGGAAGCTTAATTAGGGACCAGGGAAATGGATTTGCTAGCCTCATACAAATATGGATAGGTCCTGCTGGGATCAGGAGCCAGAGATCCAGGGAGGCCAAATAGGGGCCAGGAGGGTAAATTCTATCACAGTGAAGTGAATGGGGGCATCCTGCACACTGAGGAAGGGCACTCTCACTGGTGGAGCCTCCCACTAAAGCAGAAATCACCTTATATTCTATTTTTATTTTTCCTAACTTCCCCATATAATAAGGCTTCCTTGCTTGTTTGTGGATGCCCGCAGTTCACTTCCTGGTTCTTCATCCAGGCTGACATCTTGGGCACTGTGTTTGCCTTTCCCATCCAACCCATCTGTTCCCTAAAGTCAGAGGACCTGCCCTACCCTATCAAAAACCTACATTTCTGATTCTGTACTTCCTGCCCATAAAAGCCTATAAAAACCCCAGACCACCAGAGGGTGGGCCTGGCTTTCTTTTTTGGTGGGAGCAAGCCATGCCACTGTCAACTGTGTAAAATAAAGCTGTTCTCTGCCTCCAAATCCTGGGTGTCATTTGGATGTTTATGCTGGCCAAAACACCACCAGGGCCTAGACCTCTGCTTTTGGAACTTAGATGCAGCCCTGAAGCCTGGTCTAGATGACCTTTGCACTCTCCTAACCTCTGCCACCTGCTCTATTCCCCCCATGTCTCTTACAGTTCTTCAAGCACTTTGTTCCTATTAATTGTGTTACGAACTTGAGAAAAAAAACCTCAGTATATTGGCTTAGGGCAGTTGTGGGTGAGTCTGCATGACTGACTTACAGAAGACTGAAGAACCAACCAATAATCTTGTAGTATAACTGGAATGAAAGGGGAAAGAAAAGGGAGTCTCACTTTTGCTTCTTGGGAGGAGCTGCAGTCTTTTTTTTAAAATTTTATTTAAAGAGAAAAAAAAAAAACAAAATAAAACAGAAAAAGGGGTAGAAACAATACAGAATGTCAGGGAAAAAAAAGCAGTAAGAAATCACTAGTTGATAAATTACATACTGTCTTCTTAGAACTAGTTGTTAAAGTTACAAAATTAAAGCATACAAAGTGTACATTCAAACAGTGAGACTGCAAAGAAGTTCAATGATCTAGTAACAACTTAGCAACATGGTTATCAATCCTACACAGTCAAACATACATGCAGCCATATCCTCTAGAGCACTTTCTTTTCTTCTTTTTACTTTTTAAGTCCATTATCTGCTTAGTTGTATCTTGTTTCAGGTTGCTCAGTACCTTACTGACTTGTTTTATTGTTGTTATATACTTTTAATCACCTTATATAATTCTGTTGCCTTGTTTTTGAGTTACGCCTCATCCATAATCCATGGATCAGCTTTGGTGGAGTTGGGAGATTTTTAGAGGTATTTTGTTACTTTCTTATCTCTTTTTTTTTTTTTTTGAAGGTAGCAAAATACAGCAGAACAAGACAGAACAAACCCATGCAACTGCACTGCAATAAAACTACCACAGAACCTCTGAGCAGGTCACCAGGACACAAGCAGTGGGCTCAATAGTACAGCCCATTTTGTTCACATTAGCTGTTCTTTCAGTCAAATAGAGGAAAATGGAAGGAAATATCGAACTTTTAAAAACAGAATATTGAATAAAGCAGTACCATTAATCAAAACTGAGCAAAACAGTGATAAAAATATTTGCCTTCAAAGAGATGGTAGAAGGAAATCCCCTTTACTTGTCAAGCTGTATACATTCATCCTCCAAAAAGATGCTCAGACCGCTGGTGCTACTTGCTAACGTGGGGCGGGGGAGGATGGATCAATGTCTGATTCTTAGCCCGCGCACCAGCAGGCCCCCAGCTGCTTACCAGGGCAGCCCATAGGCTGCCTGTTTTCCCAGAGCCCGAAGTTCCAACATGATGCCGAGCTTAGGAGTCGCTGCTAGTTCTCGCCCTGGTGTGCCAGTGGTTAGGAGCTGCAGTCTTTGCCATTGCTTTCTGAATTCTGCCAATAGGCTTCTACTATAGACTTTTCAGACTCTCCCAGAGTAGTCTTCTGCCTTCCAGACCAGTCCCTTAGGCCTCCTGATAGGACTTGAACAGGACTCTGTAGTGAACTTCAAGCCTTCCATTTGGACAGAAACTCCCTGCCCTCCAGCTGGCAGGTGGCCCTGTTGCACTCTTCCATACCTGACCCTTGTTAAGAGCATACCCTGTAAATCCTTATACAGTACATCATAAATTTTTTCCTCTAATGAACCCTGAATGTTACAGTACCATTGACCTGGTATAGTCTCCCCTTCACTCACTCATATTGTTGTAGGTCCATGTTGTGATTTGTTTAAAGGTCCCCCCAAAGCCTCATGCAGTCATGGAGACTGCTGAATGTAGCATTTGTGATTGGTTCATTGACTAGCACTGAGATTGATGGTGTGAGTGCTTCACAGCCAACATACAACATAGATGAGAGAAGGAGGTGTGCTTTCCCCCTTTTTGTCTCTTTTGCTCTTGTTGCTTATGGCCACCATGAACAGCTGCCCATCAGGCATGCCATCCTGCCTTGGAGTCAGCTGATCATGAACTGAAACCTCCAAGAACTGTAAGCTAAATAAACCTTCCTTTTCTTAATTTTGGGTGTCGGTATTTTTGTCTCAACAATGAGAGAAAAGGAACCAAGACAGTTCAGCAACTTCAGTTTTTACAGAAATATCAATGAAGACTGCATTAGAATGATAACTTCTGAGCAGGAAAGCCTTTCATTCTACTTGCATTTTGGTTGTTGGTGCAATTTATTCCTTTGTAACTCAGTGTGACTCCCACATGAGATGTCCTGTTGCCTACACACCTGTTACAACAAAAGTAGTCCTGAATTTTATGGTCAAAGACTAATATTAACATATATTAATCCTGGACAGCATCCTCCTGCAAGCACCATGGCAGCCAGCTCCAAGGAGGAAAAGATGGGCAGGAGTGTTGTGAGTAGGATAGCAAGGGAGGAAGAGGTCTGCTACTCTGACTGGCTCTTCCCTACTCCTCCTCCCTGACCACTTGTACTGCCTTCCAGTGGGGCTGTGACACTTCTTCCTGAAGGACTTGTAGGAAGAACCCAAAGCTGTGCAGGTGCACACACGTGTTTATGCTTGAAGAAGGGCATGATTGTGTCACAAGGAGGTCAAAGGCTACAGGAAGTTCAAGAAACCTCACAAAGTGTCACTCTTCATGAGATGGAAAAAATTGTGCCTTGAGGCACAATACAACATGTACAAATCAAAAGCAAGCCGTTCAGACAGTTTGGGGGTCACCAGGATTTGGGGAGATGAGGAAATAGGCAATGATGGTTGTGAAGGTACAAGTCTCCTCTTGAACTAATGAAAATGTTTGAGGACTTGATGAGGTGGTGATGGTCAGCCTTGTGAATGTTGCATATGCTGAAGGCTGCATGGAATTTCTACAAGTAGAGACCCCAGGGAGGGACAAAAGGGTTGGAGAATGTGGTCTTCTAGGACAAGTGCTTGTGTGCTAAGAAGTTTAGAGAGCCTGTAATGTGTAATGGGAAAAGATGAAAGTGTAAACAGGGTTAGTTTCCTCTAAGGCTTCTCTTCTGGTCTTGTAGATGGCTATCACCTACCTGTAACTCTTGACATTTTGAGGTTTTTTTTTCTTTATTTTTTCTTTGTGTCCTAATCTCCTCTTACTTTGGGGGCAGCGTGTATGTGTTGGATCTCCAGATATCTCACTTTAACTCTTTTTCACTTCCTCCTCTTAAAATGCTGGCAGGCATATTGAATTAAGTTACACTACTGATCTCTTTTTAACTTGTTATATCTTTAAAGGCTCTATCTGCAAATGCACTTTATTTCTTAGATACGGGGCTAGGATGTCAATTTATGAATTATTGAAAGATTTAACTTAGCATATAGCAGGGCAACTCACTGTTCTCTAGATCTGGATATGGGATACATCCTGGTATTTGTATTTACCTTAACTCTGAAGAAAAATTATATATAATACTTTACCATCGAGCTACACTTCCAGCCCCTTTCTGCTATATCTATCTTTACACACACACACACACACACACACACTGCAGCAGAAAATGCCCCCCAGCCAGTCTATTATTTGCCAGGTGACAGTTCCTCTTGCAGTTCCAGCTGCTTCTGTTTCTTTGAAACAGCTAGTTACTATGGTGCATATTATAAAAACCAGTTGAAGGCAGCCAAATAGTCTACCTCTTCAATTTATTGATTTTTTGTCTTATTTTCTTAGTCTCAATTGCATTAGTTTCTGATGTTTATAATTTTCTTTCTTCTATGAACTTTGGTTTTGATATGTTCTTTCTTTTGTAGGAGTTTGAGGTCCAATATTAAGTTGTTTATTTGAGCTCATTATGTTTTCCTGATGTGTAAGTTTACCACTATCAGTTTCCCTCATATGACTCCTTTCACTGTGTCCCATAACTTCTAATATGTTGTATTGGCATTTGTACTTAATTGTAAATGCTGTTTAATTTCTTCTTTAATTTCCTCTATGACACATTGATTGTTCAGGAGGTGGTTGTTTAATTTCCATGTGTTAATGCAGTTTTTGTGATTTATTTTGCCATTGATTTCCAATTTCAATGGTCATGTAATATGCATGGGATAATTTAATTCCTTTGCATTTACTTAAGCATGTTCTATGGGCTAATATATGCTCTGTTTTGGAGAGTGTCCTATGTGCATGCAAGAAGAATGTATATTCTGATGTTGTAGAGTGGAATGTCCTGTGGACATCTACTAAGTCCATTTGTTCACAGGTTAGTTTTAATTCTAATATTTCTTTACTAACTTTTCTTTGTTGGTTTATCTATTCATTTGCAAGAATGAGGTGTTACAGCTCCCCACTACAATTGTGTTAGTGCTTATTTGGTTTTTCATGGCTGTTAGTATTTGTTTTATGTAGTTGAGTGAACTTGTATTTGGTGCATAAATATTTATGATTGTTATCTCTTCTTGGAGTTTTCCTTCACAAGTATGTAGTGACTATCTCTTTTGATCAATTTTGGCTTAAAGTCTGCATTATCTGCAAATGGAATAGCTACTCCTGATTTTTTTTCTGGATTGCTGTGGCATGGAGAATTATTTTCCATCCTTTGACTTTTAGTCTATGAACTTCTTTTTGGGCTAAATGTGTTTCTTGAATGCAGCATATTGTTGGATCTTGCTTCTTGATCCATTCTGGAAGTCTGTTTCTTTTGACTGGTAAGTTGAAACTATTTATGTTGATGATTATAACAGGTATGTATTGATTTTTCTTTTTTATGTTGTTTCCCTGTTATTTGTTCCCTGTCTTTCTGCTCTTTTTAATTCCTTGCCCTGCCTGGCAGCTCCTTTCTCTTGGTATTCCTGTGTTTTTGGTCTTCATTATTTCTTTCTAATGTCTTTCAGAGCATTCTATAGAGCTGGTATGGTGGTCATAAATTTCTTCTGTTGTTCTTTGTCATGGAAGTATCTTATTTCTCCATCAATTTTGAAAGTTTTGTGAGGTACATCAGACTGGGTTGAAGATTGTTTTCCTTTATGGCTTGAAATACTTCATTCCAAGCTCTTCTTGATTTGAGAGTTTGTGTTGAGATGTCAGCTGTGATTCTGATTGGCTTTCCTTTACAGCTGATATGTTTCTTTTCTCTAGCTGATTTTAATACTTTGTTTTTCTGCTGAATTCTAGAATCTTGATTATTATATGTCTTGGTATAGATTTATTTTAGCCATGGCTATTTGGAGTTTTATATGCTTCATTTATTCATATGTGAAATTCTGTATCCAGGTTTGAGAAGTTTTCTGCCATGATTTCTGTGAGGAGGTTTCTAATGGTTTTTGTGCTATTTCAAGCTTTTTTAAATTCTAATCAATCTTATGTTGTTCTTCTTTGCTTCATCTTGTAGCTGTTGGATTGATTTTTCATAGTCTATTGCTATTTTTAAGATACCTTTCTTTTCATGGTTTCTAGTTACATTCCTGTCTTCTAGATCAGATATGCTATCCTCACCTTCATTCAATCAGCTGCATATACTTTCAGTGGTGTTTCTAATCTCCTGCATTTCTGTTTAGATGTTTCATTGATCCCATTTCTTGTCTGTGTTTGGCATTTGTGGCTTCCATAGTGTTTCCCAGCTCCTCTATTTGTTTATCTGTCTGCTTTAATGTCTTTTATTTTGATCAACATTCCTTTTTGCATCTTAGAAGTTACTTTTTCTGTGGCCTTTTCCATTTGTTTTTTCACTTCTGCTGCTATCATTTCAGAGAGTTCTATTTTCTTATAGATTTTATATTCCTTTGCCCTACCCCCAGGCCTCATGTAATATGGATGTGGCTGAATCTAGCATTTGTGACTGGTTTATTGTCTAGTGCTTGGTGATGTGAGTGTTCCACCTGTCCAAGGGTGGAGCGACAATATGACGTAACAGTGGGAAGGTGTGTCTCACTGGTTTTGCTTTCACTTTTGCTATTGCAGCCAGCCATGAACAGCTGCCCACCATTACACCCTGCCACTTGGAACCAGCTGAGTATGGACTAAAACCTCCAACCTGTAAGAAACGAAACTTTTCTTCCCTAACTTTGGGTGTCATGTATTTTATCTCAACAATGAGTAAAAAGCAACCAAGACAGAACTTGGTACCAGTGAAGTGGGGTCATTGCTGTGACCATACCTGACCATGTGGCTCAAGAACCTTTGGAAATGGCTTGTGGGCAGAATTTGAAAAGGCTCGGAGATATCGCCTGAATGCACAGAGCTGGAACAGCTTAGGCGGTTCTGTAGAGGAGATTCTGGTCAGAGCTCAGGAGACCAGAAGGCTGATGGAAAGCCTGCTGGTAAAGATAAGGCTCAGGAGGTTTCTTCTGGGAAGAAAGACTGCAATGGTTTTTGGATTCCACATGATGTGTGTTATGACTTGACAGAAAGTTCATTTGCATTTTGTTCGTGTCAAGAGACTTTGCTGCACACTGAGATTAAGCCCAGTGAACTAATGAATCTGGCAAAGGAAATTTCAAGGCAGTTAAATATTGAGTCAGTGGCATGGCTATTGTTAAAAGTTTTTAGCCAGATTTGTGTTTGTAAATCAAGAGCAGAGCCCAGCAGGATAATTTAAAACGTTATAAGTTTGTCCAGAGGAAAACTCTAGTAAGGCTGTGGACTATAGAGAAAGAGCCAAAACCTTGATTGCTGAGAGGGAACAAAGAAATAAAAAAGATGGCCTAGGCCCATCCCAAGAGGCAGCCTTTTTCAGCCTCAAACCACCAAAAGTGAAAGATTTTGCTCAGAGGAGAAAGCCACAGAGTGTTACTTCCAGAGTGGTTGACAGAGGCCACAGGAGGACCCAAAATGTTGATGACCACACCAGATTCCAGGATTCCAGATTCCAGGAAAAGAGAAGCTTTTCCTCATAATCAGGTCCAGAGAGCTCAGTGATCCAGGTACTCAACCCCTACAGCCAAGAGAAAAGTCTGGCTATTGCTCCAGCTGACAGCAGACCTTGGTGGCATCCATGTGGCACTGATTTTAGATGCAAGGAAAATGCACAAGTTCTGAGGGTAAGACAGCTTCCACTGTAAAAGGCCTGGGAGACCAAGCAGTGTGGCCCTGAGAGGGAAATATGTAAAGATGTAAGGGTGAAGCCAAAGGTGCAGTGGAGACCCCAGAAGTTTGAAAAAGCCAGAAACATGAATCATCCAAGGAAAGCTGCAAAAACCAGGCAGAGGGGGCTTAAGAGAGAAGCTGTGAGAGTTAAAATCCCTGGAAATGTTGTGAGGGTGGAATCACACAAACCTTTTGGAGCTTGCAACCAGATAGTTTCAGATGCTGAATGTGGAACTCCAAGGCTTAATGTTTGCTCTGATGGATTTTGGACTTGTTTTGGTTCCAATCCTTGGTATTCCTCTGTTTGTAACTTTTGGAATGGTGATGATTATCTTGTGCCTTGGCATTTTGGAAATGTTTAACCTTGTTTCATTTGTACAGGGGGTTAGAGTTAAGAGTTTTCTGTAGATCTCAGAGGAGATTTGGGACTTGGACTTTTCAGCAATGCTAAAACCATTAGGACTTTGACAACTCTTGGAAATGGACTAAATGTCTTTTGTAAAAGGATACACCTGAGTCTTTGGGTGGGGCAGGGGTAGAATGTTATAGATTATGTATTCCTTTGCCCCACTCCCCAGGCCTCATGTAATATGGATGCGGCTGAATCCACATTTGTGATCGGTTTATTGTCTAGTATTGGGATGTGCGATGTAAGTGTTCCACCTGTGGAACAATGATATGATGTAATGGTGGGAAGGAGTTGTGTCTCACTCTTTTTGCTTTCACTTTTGCTGTTGCAGCCAGCCATGAATGGTGGCCTGCCATGCCACCCTGCCACTTGGAGCCAGCTGAGTATGGACTCAAACCTCCAACATGTAAGAAATAAATCTTTCCTTCCCTAACTATGGGTATCAGGTATTTTGTCTCAACAATGAGTAAAAAGTAACTAAGACATATTTGTTGGCTTTTTTTTTTCTTGCACCAGGGATTGGACTCATGACCTCATACTTGCCAGGTAAACACTTGTTCCACTAAACTAAATCCCTGACCCTGTTTGTTGACTTTTAATTTCCTCAATCTCTGTGTTCTGTACTTGTCCTGGGTAGGCTGGGCATTTGGGATTACATTTTGCTTCTTTGTCTTGTAATTTTATGTTTTCTATTTTATTTTGTTTTCTGTATTATGCTTTTAGATTTCTAATGTTAGCCTTATCACTGATGTTGAGACTTTCCTAAGAGTCGTCTGTTTCTTCAGATGTCTCCTCCTATTGGCACTGCCATCCTGGGGCAATAGAGGAAGGGAGGAGTATGAACTTATACTCCTCCCACCAGCACCACCATCTCAAGGCAATAGAGGAAGTGTAGAGCGTGGACTCACACTCCTCTCTTAGGTACCAGTATCCCAGGAACTGCCATGGCTTTTAAACAAAGCAACCTGTTCAAGTGCTCCTCAAAGACATCAAAAATGAGGGCAAAAAGCCCATCAACCACAGTTACCCAGAAACCTGGTAAAAGAAAAAGCACCTGATAGCTATAAAAAAACAGTCTGATAGACAATCATACCCTCTGGCTATGAGTTGTAAGGATGACAGACAAAAAATAAATGTCCCCTCCATCTGCAAGACACAAAAAAAACCCTGATTATCCAGGCCCACCTCAACATGAACCTCTCTTTGCTCGTTCAGGCCTAGATGGATAGGACAGATCAAACTATATCAAATTGGGACCCTGAGAGCCCATAGTCATTGCAAAAGTCAGAGGAAACCTGTGCCTTTCCTGGTAGACAATAGAACAGAAAACTCTGCCTTCAAAAGTTTCCTCTCTTAAAAAGTGACCACTGCTGGGGCAACTGGAACTCTTGCCTCTTGCCCTTTCTACCAGACACAAACAAAGCCTGGGAGGACATCTCACCAAACATGAATTCCTGTCATCAAGCCAGTCAGCCTCCCCTTAGTTTAATCCTGCACTTTCCCTGAGGGGAATATTATGCCTGCATCAGCCTGAGACAGATAACTACAATCTTGAAATTTTAAGCTCTTATCCTAGAGGTATGGGCCAAGACTAGTCTTAGGGCCTGACCACCAACTATGCTCCAGCCATCACCTCATGCTCTGTAGTTCGCAACCCATATACCCTTCTTGGACATCTTGCTCTCTCTAAATGCCACCTGGTTGACTTGTCTGAATTTTTAAAAGATGCCTTCTTCTGTTTGCAAATTGTCTGTGCTAGTCAACCCCTCTTTGTCATCAAACAAGAAGATACAGAGATGGGATAAAAAGGGCCAACTCACTTGAACTATTGCCACAAGGGTTTGAGAACTGTGCCATTATTTTTGGGAAGGCTCTCACAACAGGTATGTCTACTCCAAGACAGCCTATTTCTCTGTCCCCTCTTGAACACATGCCTGGTCCTAAAAAATGCCTTCTTCTGCCTTCCATTGGTTCCTGTCAGTCAGCCTCTCTTCACCTTTAAATGGAAAGACCCCAGTTCTGAACTCAAAGGTTAAGCGACTTGGACTCACCTCCCAGATGTTCAAAAACTTGTTTGCCCTCTTTGGACATGCCCTCATAGCTGACCTCACTGTTTTCCCAACACAAAATATCACTGTACTTCTGATTAATGACACCCAGCTTGCCTCCTGAAAGGCAAAAAGCTCTGCTACAATATCTGGCAGAAAGTGGTTATAAGATAAAAACTTTAAAAATTTCTTGGAGCTTCTGGCTTCTATAGAATCCGAATCCTTGAATTCAGACTATCAGCCCCTGGGAGTGCCCAGTGGCCTACCTGTGCAAATACTTTAGATCTAGTCACTAAGGACTGCCTCCCCCTTTGCCTCCATGCTCTAAAACCCATGGTCCTTCTGATAAAAAACGGACAATCTCACCTTAGACCGAGTTAACTATCCAGGTGCTATAAGTGGTACTGAACCTCCTAAATAACTGTAGACCACTCAATTCTGCCATACACCTGCCAATTTAGCGGGGCCTTCCAGATCACAATCATTTGCCACTGACAAATTGTTCCAGAGTTGACCAGACTTAAAAATGAAATCACTGACAGATGCTGAGTGCACTCTGTTTACAAATGGAAGCAGCTCTGTTAGGAAGGAAGTCCGATAGGTTGGATATGCTGTGGTCGCCTTGAACAAAGCTATTTTGACCAAAAATCTCCAGCTACTGCTTCCTGCTGCTGTTTAGAAAACTGCCACCAATGATGCCAAACCTGCACTCAAAGTAATCCAGCTAAGAAGCCTAAGCCCTCTCTGTGAATCCAGGTGACTGAAACATCAACCTCAGCCAGAAAAATTTTACCTAGTACTCCCAGAAGATCTATCTAATTAGAACCAGACCTACCCTCACCATACATTATGCAAGCTCAAACCACAGTGCTGGCATCCATGACCCTGCAGCCAGCACAGGTTCAACATCTGTGTCAGTGGCCCTGACCTCCCCCTACCCCATTTAAAGATATATAGATAGATTTAGTGCCCATCTGCACCTTTGCAGGCTGTTCCAAGACATTTCCTACCCACATTGAGATGCCAATAAGTGTTTGTAAGATTATACTGTGAAAAATCATCCCTAATATGGCCTACACTTGACCATTGTTAGAAACAATCAGTCTGCATTTGTAGCACAGAAAACTCAAAAACTAGATTACATAAACCCTGCATACAAGATACAGGCCACAAAATTCTAGAAAGTTTTTTTTTTAATTTAAAGAGAAAAAAACATAAAAAGGGTAGAAACAATACAGAATTTCAAAAAAAAAAGATAAACAGTTCGAAATCACTAGTTGATAAATTACATACTGTCCTCTTAGAAATAGTTGTTAAAGTTACAAAATTAAAGCATACAAAGTAGACATTCAAACAGTGAGAGTATAAACAGCTACACATGCATGAGTCTCTACATGTATTTCTATCCTTTCTGTATTAGAGGGAAAAACAAAACCTAGTAAGACAAAACAAAATAAATTCCTATAAAAACATGAAACCAAAAAAGTCATATAAAACCACAGTACAAGGTGATCTGCAATGATTACTGTGTTGTCTCTTATTATCTTCAATATCATCAGGCATAATTGAATATAGCAGTGTAATTGAATACAGCAGTACATAACAATATTAGTAAAAATAAAACATTATAGACAGTGTAAAATTTCAAAGGCAGGTAATAATCAAACCAGAGTGGGTATCCTAGTGAATCTTGTCATCTTCAGTGTAGTTGCCTATACTCCCAGACTTGATACCATCAATCATAACAGCTTTGAATAAAATCTGTCAATACAAAACAGCAATCTAACAAACCAGATTCAGTTAAGATCAGTCATGGTAAAACAGTGTAAGTTATACAGAGCTTCAGATTAAGTTAATAGGAAATTAAGGTTGATTACCATACTGTATCCTGCTATTTTCGGGATAACTGTCTGTGCCCTCAAATTTAGTACAAGTAGACAAACTGGAACAGAATATAATCCATCTAAGCAGAGTAGTGTGAGTAATGTGGGTTTTAAATCCTGGTACACTATTAACAATATCCTCTGCCTTTTTTTTTTTAGGGTATTTTTCCCCTTTCACTACCACAGGGTGCTGCTCATTTTGGGTCCCACCAACTCCCTCAGTTTTTAGATTGGGGTGGGGCAACCTGCTATTTATCTAAGTGGCTCCAAACCTTCTCACTCCTGGACTTGATCTCAAGTTGTATTCCTTTACCTACAAAAGCCTCAAGGTTTTCCTTCATTATAGCTGAGTAGTTCTCCACTGCACATAAGTATCCTGTCTTTCCATCCTATCTGCAGGTGGTGGTCGAGTTGCCCCTATTTATCTCAGTCCCTGTCACAGAGAGCATTGTTTTCTCATATTTCATTTTCAGTCCATAAACCCTCTCTCAGATTGATTATAGTTCCTATACAGAGAATCTCAATAGACCCTACCTACTGATCTGCTCTGCCTGTCTTTTTTTTTTTTAGTGTATCAAGGCCATCTATGTTAGAGATTATAGCCAACCTTCTCTTCTTCATTTCTGCTATGCTATTTTTCTGCCTTTGTTTGTCTACTTTTCTCCTTCATTCTACTACCTGCCCTGTTCAGGGCTTTCTGCCACTGTTTCTAAAATCCTGGTATTTTTTTTCCTCTCTCTCTAGAATGTCCTTCAGTATTCTCTGTAGGGTTGGATTGGTGGTCACAAATTCCCCCAGTTCCTCTTTGTCATGGAAGCATCTTGTTTCTCCATTAATTTCTAGTGACAGCTTTGCAGGGTACATCAATCTGGGCTGGAGGCTATTTTCTTCCAGGGCTTGGAATACTTCACTCCAAGCTCTTCTTGATCTGATGGTCTGTGTCGAGAAGTCTGCTGAGAACTTGATGGGCTTACCTTTATAGGTAATCTGTTTCTTTTCTCTGATGGCTTTTAATATTCTGTTTTTATATTGAATTTCTGGTATTTGATTATTATATGTCTGGGTGTAGCTCTGTTTTGGTTGTAGGTGGCTGGAGTTCTGTATGCCCCACATAACCAAATATCATTTTCTTTTCCCATGCTTGGGAAGTTTTCCTTAATTATTTCCATGAATAGCCTTTGTAATTCACCTGTTTTTATTCCTGCTTCTTTGTTCATGTTTCTTATTCTTAAATTATAGATTCTCTTGTTGTCTTCTAGCCTTTGTATTGTTACTGTTTCCTTGTTGTTTTTAAGAGATCTTTCCTTTCATGATCACACATTGCAAACTTGTCTTCAAGTTTTGATAGTCTATCCTTAGTTTCTTTTAAGGTGTTTTGCCAGCTTTCAATGGAGTTTTTAATTGCCTGGTAATCTCTTTGAGTCTGCTTCATGTATTCTAGATTTTCTTTATATTCTTTATTGAATGTTTCTCTCCTTTTTTGTGTTCCTCCATTTTTCCGTCTGTGTCTTCTTAAGAGGTGCTTAGCATTTCTTTTATTAATCTACTTATATCTTGCTTTACCTGATTTAATATTTCAGTTTTGAGCTCATCTACAAGGTCTCAAAGGTATCTCTTAATGTCCATTGAAGCCGTGTCTGATTGCATGTTTGCTGCCCTCAGTCTCTTTTGTTTTTCCCTCTCCTGGATCAATGTTCTCAGGATTTTGGGCTGGGTTTTTTTTCTTGTTTCTCTCTTTTGTCATGTTTTTGGGTTCTTCCATACAGGTGTGTAGTGGAGGTCTCATCCCCCTTCCTTGTTGGTTATGGTTCTGAAGCACTCTGGCAAGGGATTTCTTCCCTCTCCTGTTTGCTCTTGTCACTGAGGTATAAACAGGGGCTGTGTAAGCAGGCCTCTCCCCACCAGGCCAGTTAAACTTAAGGGGCCTTCATCAGGTTAGTATGTGCTGTGCATAGGGAATTGGTTTGGAATGGCTTATTGGGTCCTGGCCAGAGGCATGACCCAGGCCAAGAAAATCCCATGAATCTGCTTTGGGAAGGGACCAACCAACTGAAGTCACTGCTGTTCCTAGTTCAGGCTCCTCCTGCCTGATTCCACCATGTAGTCCATTTGGTCGCCCCCTTCCTGTGGGGGGTGTCTTATTTACAGCACTGACCATGGTTTAATGGAAGTCCCTTCACCAGCTCTGTTCTCCTTTGGGCTCACCAACCCCCAACTTCAGCATGACTGCGGCTCCTGTGAGTCACAGTGGGAGCTAGTTTGGGCGGCTCTGTGGGTTGCAGTGGAAAGTGCCATGTCCGCTAGTTTTAGCTGTTCCAATTGTAGCCCTGAAACTGTGTGTTTGATGAACTTTTTTCATTTCAGTTTCTTCCTGTGTCAAAAGGATCCATCTCCTTCTGTCTGGATCTCTCCAGGATGTTTTATTCTGGCATATAAGTTGTTTCTCCCCAGGAGGCTCTGTATTTTGTTGCTCACTGATTGCCATCTTTAGCTCCTCCTCTAGAAAATTTTTTAAAAAGCAGCTTGTAACCAGCTCCATAAAAATTTAGCTGAAAGACCAGCTATACCTGTAGATATTCCTACACACACATATAACCCAGATGCATACTAACATCTCTTAAAGTTTCAGAAATCCAGCCCTAGATCCACCATTCTAGAGTCCTGCTGAATTTCTGGAGAGTTTATACAGACCTGAAGAGACAATGGACAGAAAGCCCCATTCTGGTCATTTTGGATGCTGACCAGTCCACTCACAGCTGAAACCTGGGGACACCATTCACAGGATTGGCCTATACCTCAATACATTATTCTCCTTCATTTATATGCTTTTTTAGTCTGCTTACCCAAGTCCTTGCTTTCATTTAAAATAGAAAACAACCAGTAAGGTCCTTTCCCTTTTCTACAATTGACCACCATTTGACAAGTGTCCAAGGTACATTGGACACATTCCAGGGTAAAACTGACCCCCTTGCCAAAGTAGTGTAAAACATGTTTCTTCCTAAAAGCAACTTACGGAGAGATCTTATAATAAGGAAAAGCTTTTCAATCTTGGAGACTTTGGCTAGGACCCACCCTAGCTCCACTAACACTCTTAATGTTACTGCTTCTGGTTGGATCTTGTCTCAGGAGATCACATGTAACATGATTTACCAGGGAAACTAAATGATGGGGTAAATGTAGCAGAAAATGTCCCCTAACCAGTCTGTTAGATTCCCAGGTGACAGTTCCTGCTGTAGTTCCAATTTCTTGCTAATGGCTGGTCACTATGATGCATATTGTCAAAACCAATCGAAGACAGCTAAGTACTCTTTGTACTTCTTCTTTGCAGACCCCATAAAAACCTACCTCCCTGGGCCTTTGAGGCCTGATATTTTGAGGGACAATTGATTTCTTGTCAGTGTTAGTCAACATAAGATAAATCTAAATTTGGGATGTCATTTCAGTGTTTCTGGTTGCCATTGCAATATAAAATATATATAACTTATTTTTAAAAGAGATGGGTTAGGCTAGGGTTATATCTCAGTGGCACAGCACCTGCCTGGCAAGCATGAGGTGATGAGTTTGATTCCTGGTACAAAAGACAGAGAGGGAGAGAGGGAGAGAGGGAGAGGGGAGGAAAGAGGGAGAGAGGGAGAGAGGGAGGGAGAGAGGGAGAGGAGAGGGAGAGGAGAAGGAGAGGGAGAGGGAGAGGAGAGGGAGAGAGAGAGTGCCTCTTGCTATGCACACTACACTGGCTTAAAACAGGAGCTCAAGCAATCCTTATGCCTTAGAAATAGCTGGGGCTACATATGTCACTGTACTCAGCTTTCTGTCTCTAGATTTTCATTTTAGAGAGAAAAAAATCAGTAAAAACAGTGATGCACAGTTTCAAAACAAGAATATAGAAAATCAATGGTGGTTAATATATTGCATATTATCATCTTAAAAGTAGTTGCTCAGATTATAAGATATAAGCATGCAAAGTTGATCAAACAATATAAGCACAAATCATTCTTTTCAATGAATTAATAGAAATTATCCATATAATCATCTTAGTTATTATATACATATGTTTTGTTTTGTTGTTCTTCTTTTCTCCTTTTCCCATCCCAGTTGTTCTTTCCTTTTGTCAGCTCTATATTTTTAATTTCTAAGAGATGATTTTCATTTTTTGAATGGAATATTTTCTTTTGCAGAAAAATCACCATTCTTGGGCTGGAGATATAGTTCTGTGGTAGAGCAGTAACCTAGCAAGAGAGAATCCTTGGATTTGATCCCCAGTAGTGCAAAATTTTTTTTTTGTTTTTAAGACAATGCATTATCTTACATTTCTAATGTTATGAGTTTTTAAAGTTTATTCTGTTCTTTGCATCAATTTTTTTTCACATTTTTTATGCATCTGTTGCTCATGTTGGAGGTATTGCTGCTATACCTAATAACCATATTTATTTACCCATAAATCTGGCCATAAGATTGAGCCAAAAGGATTATGGAAATGTTATTCTTATTGTGTTGGACTTGTAATGAGATGGCTGGTCAGTTATTTGTTATTTACTTTCCCCCTGCAGAACATACTTAGTCTTTATTTTTTCCTGACATTGATCATCTTTAAAAATTTTACTGCCATCTCTGATCTCTCATTTATTATCAATCTCATTCTCTTGGGAGATTTTCCTTTTTACTGTTATTATTATTTTAATAATTTTTTTCTATGAATGAACTCAGCAAGGACTATGAACTCAGAAAAAGAAAATCAAAAGGAATTAACAGCAATTATTTATTTTCAAAGTCCAAAGCAGATCACCTCATAGAAAGACATTAGGGCTTGTGGAAATTTTTCTTAAAAATTTTTTCTGTAGTGGAGTTTTCTTGGTAAAATTAACCAGCTTTTAATAATTGGCTTACTGTTGTGAGAGCCACCATGGAATAAATTAGCATAAAAATAGAAAAAAGTCTTATAACTAACTGTTCACTGCATAGACATAATCAACAAGGTCAGTTACTCTCAAAAGCTCTTCTTTCTCTTCTGGTGCTCCTGCTCCTGCCCACCATTTGTCCCATTAGAAATAGGGCTTCACAGGCTGTGCTGTGGTCAGAAGCTTAGGAGCTCAGATACTTCTCTGGTGTTTCGCCAATCAGTGACTTTATGTGGACTATACATTAGTAGAAGGCAACTCCACTAAACTACAGTTCAAAGGGTTTTCCGCTTTGCCTAAATTTTTAAAGTCCCCTTCCTTAGAACTTTCTATCTGATAGGGCTTCTTGGTGTTCTCTTGTTCTGAGAAGACTGAGATTTTGGCTTTCAAATATCTCTCCCAATCATTTTCTGGGGGTTGGGAAGGAGCTAGAGTTGCAGGCATAAGAGCCAATGAAGTGAGAATTTAATTACTATTAAATTGCTTGTGGGGTTCTCAGTCAAGTGAACCTGATTTTGTGCACATGCGTATTATACTGAAGGAGTGAAGTTGAGTGTCCTAAGTCATAATTTGAATCTATAACATGAGTCACTACTCTGCTACTATGCAGAGAGGTCCACCCAACATATCATCTAAACCTCCTTTCCAAGGAAAGTTTAACAATAGTCCCAGAATTGTGTTAAGAAAGCAAGTCCGTTTTTGTTATTCTCCTCTTGTGGCCCTCAGGTTTCATTTTTAAGGTTTCAGCATCTGATTCCAAGTTGCCTTTTCACTGCACTCTATTGTGTTCACTTCCATGTCTGCATGCTTTATGAGTACCCTACTCCACACACTAAGCCACCATGTCCTTTGTATTTCAAGTTGTTCCCTTGACTGCAAGGTCTCTTATGCAGTCTCTGAAAACCAGTTACTCTCATTATATAGGGCACATATCCTCCATAAAGTTCTCTCACTGTGGGTGTCAGCACTGCAAATGTGTATATGAAGCATTTTCCTTCTAAATTGTAATGTGGTCTGTCCTAAAGGGTCTGCTGAAGGTCAGCTAAAAGACTCTGTAGGCAAAGCACAGCATGACTTGGAGGGGGCCATGGTTTGACAGCTACAGGATGTGAAAGACATTTTCCATGCTGTTTCCTAAGCTGTCCCCCATACTATCAGCTCAAATGGAACATGTACTTTCCTTCAACTATCTTTTGAGTTCCTTTGTCATAGAATGCCTTTTGTTCTCATTTAGTAAAGAACAACTTTGCTCTCATTATATTTCAGACAGTGTGCCCCTTGAATAAACAGTGTGCTCCTTTAATGAACAATATGGTCAGTATTCCTTGTGTGTGTCTATGCCACCAGTCTTCTTTCATCAAAGCAGGAGTCTTTATCAAAGGTCATTCTCAATATTAATTGAGAAAAAGCATCCCCAATATTGATTGGGGAACCCCAGTATTGACTTGGAAACTATCCTCTGTACTAATCCCTTTTCCTAAAGGCTCATTGTGTCACTATTAATTTCATTAATATTTCATGCTATATGAACACAGAATCTAAGGTATCACCTCAGAAATTCTTATGTCTTGTGTCTAGATCTCTCCCCAAACCCTTATGTGGTCATAATGGGACTTTTCAGAGTTGGAAGTTCATAAAAGGGAGTTTTCAGAGTTTTAGGGTGTGATAAATTTCATTTCTTACCATTTTTCCCAAACATGTGTTTTAGATTCATACATACCAAAATTATCTGCAGTTTATCCCTTCTTTATTAGTGAGTAACATTTCATTGTACAAATCTTCCACTATATATTCATTCATGTGTTGGTCATTGATCATTTCCAGTCTGTGGTTATTACAAGTGAAACTGATATGAAAATTTATGTATAAGTAGGACAGTTCTCTGTGTGACCTTGGACTAGCCCAGTTTTCTCCACACTCTCATTTATGGTTTCAAAGAATAACTGGTATGCACTAGAAATGCAACTGCCTCCTATAAGGATAAACCAACAGTCAGACCAACAGCCAGAATAGGGCTTGCTCTGTCTCACCTAATCATAGATAACCTTTAATGCTGTAGCTAAGTATATCTCTCTCTTTCCAAGAAGAATATGTGTCTTTTTGGAGTCTCTTAGCCATTGTGAAAGTGCTGCATCTGCACAAGACATTTCATCTATCTGGGTAGCTTTTTAGAGCCTTGGGACACCAGTTCACAGTGAATCCCAGGGTTCTGTTTACCTCCCTGCCCATCTCTACTTGTGTCCTATGGCTTCAGACAAATTGTCAATCAATGCAAAGTGAATCTACTTATTTTGAGCAACAAAGGCAAATCAGGGGTATCCACAATCCCAGACCCAAAATTATACTATAAAGCTACTGTGATAAAAACAGCATGGTATTGGCAAAAAACAAAAACAAAAACACCCCAGATCTGAAGATCAATGGAATAGAACATAAGATGCAGACACATCCCCAAACATACTCAGCCATCTTGTCTTTGATAAAAGAGCCAAATGCATTCAATGGAAGAAAAACAATCTGTTTAATAAATGGTTCTGGGAAAACTGGCTCCCCACATGTCAAAAACTTAAACTAGACCCATGTCCATCACCATGCACTAAAGACAAAATGGATCAAAGATATAAATATTAAAACAGAAACACTAAATCTATTGGAAGAGAAAATAGGCAGAAAGTCTCAAAGACACAGGTGTTAGCAGAGATTTCATGAACAAAACCCAGACTTCTAAGGAAATAGTACAAAGAATCAACAAATGGAAACATGTCTTATTAAAAAGCTTTTGCAAGCTGGGGATTTAGCTCAGCGGCATAAACACTTGCCTTGCAAGCTTGTGGTCATGAGTTTGATCCCTGGTACAGAGAAAAAAGAAAGAAAGAAAGAAACAAACAAACAAAAAACCATGAAAAAGCTTTGCAGTGAGGTCACAGGGAGGAGAGTTGGTGCCATGCGCAGGCTGTAGGGAGGACAACCAGACATCAGCCCCTTCTTGTTGGTCTGTGCCATTTGTGGACTTCAGGGAAGAGAATAAGAAACCATTCACTTCCTGTGAGTCAGTGCCATGTATGGGCCAAAGGGATGACAATCAAACGCCATCCCTTCCCAGTGCGTGGGTTGGGAACAAGAAAAGCAAACCCCTACCCATCTGCTATGATCAACTGGCTGGTCCGCAGAAACACAAGCTGATAATATGACAGCTATTGAAGTAAGATACAACTTAATGCTTGTATTGTTTAGTGTTTTGTTGACTTTTCAGGCTTAAATCTGGTAATCTGATCATCTATTTGGAGAATAACAATATGCAGTGTACCATCTATGGGGGATCTCCTGCTGAAGGTGGAGATGTTGCTAATACCTAACATCTTATCTTAAAGTCCTGTATCATTTTCATTGTTTTGTTTAGTTTGGTTTTATTATTTTGTCTTGTTTGATTTTTTATATCTGATATTGTTATATCTGATGGCATAGACAGCTATTTCAAAAATAACAAGATATATTATGGTAGCTATTTTGGATTTGTTATTATCTTGTTTTAAAGTCCTATATTGCATTCATTGTTTTATTTTTATTGGTTCTATTCAGTTCTGTTTTGTTTGTTTTTCCTGTGTCTGATGATAGGGGCAGGTATTTTTGAAGACAACAAGAGGCATTATGGTAGCCATTGTTGATTTCCCATTATCTTGTTTTGAAACTCTATATTGCTTACCCTGTTTTGTTTTGATTAGCTTCATTCTGTTTTGTTTTGCTTGGTTTTAGTCTCTTTAAAATAAACATAAAAAGAAAAGCTTTTGCACAAGAAAAAAATCACCAATAGAGTGAAAAGACAATCCACAGAGTGGCAAAAAATTACAGCTTGTTTTACCACAGACAAAGGACTTGTATCTAGAACATATAAGGAACTGAAAAAAACCAGACCTGACAAACTCAAAAACCCAATCCATAAATGGGTATCTGAGATGAAGATGTACTCCTCAGATAAATAAATACAAATGACAAATAAATATATGTGAAAACATTCTTGTATTTTTGGTCATTGGTCATTCAAGAGATGCGAATTAAAAGAACACTGAGATTCCATCTCACCCCAGAAAGAATGGCTATCATCATGAAAATCAACTCATAACAAATGATGGAGGCACTGTGGGAAAAAGTAACTTTTCTCCACTGTTGGTGGAATATAGTCTGGTGCAACCAGTATGGAAATCAATGTGTAGGTTCTTTAAGAAACTAGGATTAGAGGTCTCATTTGATCCAGCTTTTCCTTATCTGGGTATCTTCCCAGAAGAATTAAAAACATCATATCACAGTGAGAAATGTGCACCTCCATTTATAGTAGCACAGTTGGTAATAGCTAAATTTTGGAAACAACTCGGATGTGCATCAACTGAGGAATGGATAAGAATGATGTGGTTTTTTTATATAACAGAGTACTACTCAACCATAAGGAGGGATACATGAGACTTTTATAGGTAAATGGATGAAACTCAAGATCATACTCATAAGTGAAATTAATCAGACAAATGTGTGCAAACATCCTAGTGTCTCACTAGTGTGAAATACTGAACTCATAAATAAAATGAAAATGTACCATAGATATTGTGAATTGGGAAGAAACTGTTCCAAAAAAAGGACAAACTATGATGGAGAAAAGGGGAAAGGAAGAAAGGACAAAGGAAAAAAATATATGTATATGCAAGATATTTATGACAGTTATACACTTATCTTCCCTTAGTTCCTTGAAAAGAAAGTTTTGTGCTAATATTGTTTGGACAAGATATCTTGCTTGTATCTTGTACTTTGATCAACAACCACAAAGACAATACATAATATATCAAGTATTGTAATGGTCCAACTAACCTGTTTTGAAATTTGGTTTCTTTGTTATGTTTATCTTTTTTCTTTAAAATATTCACAATTCCAGACCCAAAATTATACTATAAAGCTACTGTGATAAAAACAGCATGGTGTTGGCAAAAACCCCAATTTTAATAAAATTTAAAATTTAATTTTAAATAAAATTTAAAAAGAAAACAAAACAAACAAACCAAAGTGAATCTGCTTGACCTGTTTTCATTCTCTTGAGTGAATACTGAGGAGTGGAACTAGTGGGTATGTTAAGTATATGCTTAAACTTTTTAAAGAAATCAGAATTTGTCCAAAGTTACCATACATTATACATTCAGAACAGGAAGCAGCATATGAAAATTCTACTTCTGCACATTTGACATGATACTGCCATTGTTTCACATATTATCTCATTGTGCAGTAAATTCACATTTCTCAAGAGACTAATGAAGTTGAGACTCTTTTGTATGTTTTTTGCTCTTTTGGAGAGTATGTGCTTAGATCTGTCACCTATTCTGAATTAGATTTTCTTGTTGTAGGGTTTCTTTGGTGTTTCTTTAAAAAAAAATTTGGTACAGTTCTTGAAATTGAACTTAAGGCCTCACAGCAAGTTATATCACCAGATTGTTTGTTTGTTTGTTTGTTTGTTTGAAACATGGTCTCACCAAGTTGCCCAGCCTGATCTTCAATCTGTGAACATTTGCATTTCTCCCCAAGAGTTTAAATTTTATTGTTCCATCTAGGGAAGCTGATTTATAATTTTTAGATATAAACTGGTTACTAGTCTTCTGTCAGAAGAAATTTAAAAAGAAAATACATGCTGTGGACACTGCTTGGTAGAATAGTGTTTACCTACCATGCCCAAGTCCCAAGATTCAGTCCCAGCCTCAGTGAAAAAAGAAGTGTGTGTTTGGGTAAACATCCAGCTTTCTGTATTGAAATCACACTATTCTTTGTATCATATCTCTTTCCTCTGTTGCTTTGAGAGCTGCTCCCCCAGATACACACAGAGTTTGCTTCCAGACTTCCTTCAGCCACTGTTTCAAATGGCTATTTTTCTTGAGATTTTCCTGAACCATCCTACTTAAAACAGTTTTTCCCACAGCCTGGCATTTCCTCCTCTTTTTTCTGTCTTCTGTATAGCACATATCCATCCCATAGCTAAATCTGTCATCTTTATCTGTAAAGAAAGAGACCAGATTGATAAAGAGCCACCCTAAACTGGGTGTGGTGGTGCACACCTGCAATCCCAGCACTTGGGAAGCTGAGGTAGGAGAATCCCTGAGAGTTCAAAACCAGCCTGAGCTACAGTGAGCTTAAGGTCAGCCTGAGTAGCATAGTGAGACTCTGTCTCAAAAAGACAATTAATTAATAAAATTAAAAGAAAGATGAGCCTTAATCATAAAGAAAATGGAACACAATTTATACTCTTCAGCTTCCTGAGGCTTATACAAGAATTTTCATCAAATTTGGGGGCCTACTCTAGATAAAGGAAGAGGCTGACTTCATACATGTACACAGTTCCTTTAGTCCCACAAATCACTGAGGGGAGCTGGCTCCAAGACCCTCTCTAAGTAACTGCTACTAGAGTAATAAGCAAACAGTCTCACCTGCCCTCGAAACCAACTACCAAATCTTGAGCACATTAGATAGCCTCATCTCAGTTGATACTTTGCTTTGCACCATAAGAAACAGAGGAAGAGTGGAGCCAGAACATGGGTTAAGGACAAAATCAATACTCATAGCCAGACCTCAACTCCGCTCTAGACTGTGGATCCTCCACCTGAAGTGATGCAGTAGCACCTGTTACACTTTGGGTCTGCTGATACAACTCAGACTTCAGGGTCACTGGACAGACTGAAGCAGTGTTCACAAACCTATGGCATATATGCAGCAGGGGGCACACAAAGCCCTCTGTCAGCATGCCAGCCAAGTTGCCCAGTATCCTCCTGCAGCCCAGCATCAGATATTCAAGTGGGGCCAGGTGTATAGGTCAGTGGCACAAGTGCCTGCCTGGTGAGCACAAGGTCCAGAGCTCAATTCCTGGTACTGGAAAAAAAAAAAAGACAAATAGAAACTTGTTCTGAATCAGAGCGTATGAACTCTGGCTCTTGACAAGAGAATTCAAGGTGAGTGGCAAAGTCCTCAGGCTCCTAGCACATGGGTACAGGGAACCTGGGAAGCCATCAGAGAGAGCTGAGCATTTTGGATGAGAGAGGCCATGGTCTGAAGGGAACAGGAAAATCGGTAATTAGCTTCCCATCAACATAATATGTTCCAGACTCTTTCAAATCCTGCTTCCCCTCAGGTTGATTCCCAGGATTCAAAAGATGAATGGACCTTGGCTCTTTACTGTGCCACTTTCTAGCCATATGACTTTGTATTTTATAATTATTAAACTTCCAAGAGACTGTCGATGAGTCAGGTACCCAGGTCTCTTCATTAGAGTTGAGTTGTAGCAGGTCCAAGACAGTCTGTGCTAGGTGCCATGTGCAGGCTGAAGGCTGATGTTGTCCTTGATACTCTGGACTCTGTGGAAGCAGGTGGGGGAACATTTGTCAGAGACTGGGATATACAGGGTTAAGCTGCTGAATATAGGGACCTCAGACTATGTCAGAAAAGAGCATATGCATAGGGCTCTGAAGTCAAGAAAATAACAAGGCGAAGGCACCTGAGGACAAGGGCTGCTGACACTCCCTATTCCAGAGCAGTAAAGCTGCCAATCTTAGTGATCAAACAGTTCTCTTAATTGGCATAATTTATCACTTGAAGTCTTTGAACTAAGTTTCCAAGGTCCTGCTCAGTTCCAGTGTTGCCTCAGTATCCTCTTCCTTTGTTCAAAAACCAAATAAATATGGCTGTCCAGAGTTCTTTGTCTCAACTCCCAGAAAGTCTTTACTTCCAGAGAGTCTGTGCTCCTGAGAGACAGTTTTGACCTTCCTGAATCATATTACTGTCCCTTTTATTTAAGCTGTTCAGTGTCCACTCATTCTAGGAGATTTGGGCTAGGCCTAGTCCTCAATAAATATTGGGGCAGGTTCCAGGGTTTAAATGTGCATACACCTGAAGTCCCAACCTTTTGGCCTTTTTTTGGTTTTGATTTTTTTGTCATCTTAGCAGTCTAAATCATGGGGTGGAGTGGGGGGAGGACTTTGTGAAATTTTAGGTGGGAGCACAGGATTTCTGTCATGCATGAAACTTGGAAGGGACTAGAAAGCTGGGACCATAGGGTCTGACTGCCACAAATTTCATCCCAACATATCAAGATGCTCAGAGAACCTGTAATAAATTAATGAGCCTTATCAGAGCAGAGACTCTATAAGCCAGGGCTTTGTGTAACTTAGTGTGTTCATCCTCAAATAATCATAGAACTATGTGTTGTTTTGTTATTCTTCAGATGATTACACAAGCTCAGAGGTTGACTTGCCCAAATGCACCCACATAAAATGGGAGAATTCAGGGTTCCAGTCAAGTGTTTCTGAACTTTACAATCTTCCAGTTATGGTTGCCTGCTTTGTCTTGGAGGACAATGGAAAAACATACATTAAGTAGGGTTTCCATGGTTCCTCGGAGGCTGAGAGCCATGTGTACACTTACATAGTTTCCTGTCTCTTCTCCAGGGCACTGAGGTTTCAGTGAAGCATCCCCATGAATTCTCTTTTTTGAGACAGTGCAGTAAATTTGGTACAGAACTTCACAGCAGGTTACTGAGATAATAGTAATAGGTACCATAGTATAACTCATTATCTTCATGATAGTTGTCTAGTCAATTAGGTATAGAAAAATAAAACCAAAGACAGAACATTATAAAATCAATTGAAAGAGAATATTGAATAGAGTAAAGCAATTAATCATAATGAAACAAAACTGAAAACAACACTTGCTTTCAAAGAGAAGATAGAGGAGACCCCCCATATTTACTATATTGCATACAGTCATCCTCCCAAGAGATGCTCAGGCCTCTGTCCCCAGTTGCTAATGGGGGGGAGGTGTTTGGGATGTCTGATTCCAAGCCTGCGCACCAGTAGGCTCACAGGAGACACTACTGGATCTTTTCCTGGCTCACACCAGAGGAAGGCACTTACCAAGAGGGCGGCAGGTGAATTGCTTCTTTGTGCTGCCTCCTGGGTTTCACCATGGCCCTGGCCAGATCTCAGGGGTGGCTCTCTGGTTCTCCTCATGGATCAGGCAGGAGGAAGGTGCTTACCAAGAGGGCGACGGGCAAATTGCTTCTTGGTGCTGCCTCCTGGGTTCCACCATGGCCCTGGCCGGATCTTGGGGGCGGCTCTCTGGTTCTCCTCTTGGCTCACACCAGGGGAAAGCACTTACCAAGAGAGCAACAGGCAAATTTGTCCCCATGAATTCTTATCAGAACTGCAAATACCAGGAAAATGATCAAAAAACCATTCTGATCTTGTTCTTGAGGACATAGAACTTCCGTGGAGCACATCCCTGCCACTTTCCACCACATGCTGATGCTTCCTAGAACTCTTCTGCTTGTACTTCAACTGTTTGCTTCTGCTCTCTGGATCCTGACTTTGATTCTAGTGACTAGATTCACCCTCCTTGTTTTTCTACAGCTCATCAGATAACCCTGGAAGCAATATATGGATATGTGTTTGGCCACAGACCTGGAAGACATCTCCAAGTTCTATCTGAATGCATGTGGCTCTTGATTCTGGGTGGCTGGCTCTGAAGGGCTGGTGTAGGGAACTGTGTGTTCTCAGCCAGTGGAAACCCCTCCCTTGGGGGAGACTCAGTTTCACTTCTTAGTGGCCATGGAGCATTGATAGAAGAGAGGAAACAGGGAAAGCTCTGGTCAGGACTCTCCTCCAGTTTGCCTGGGACCAGGGCTACAATGAAGTTGTGCTTGACACCAGCATAGTGCAGCAGAGTTTTAGGGCCTTTAATCTGGGCATAGGCTTCTAGAAGATAGGACACTCCTCCACCTCTGGGGTTGCAAAACTAGTAGCTATTTGTGTAATTCATTTAATATACCACCTGCCTTCTACTCAGGAAGAGGCCTTGTAATCTTTTCTCATATATCAGCCAGAATCTTGTCACTTCTACTATAGTAACAAGCAAACCCTGGCATTCCAGTGGTGAGACCATTAAAAGCTCACTGCTTTTAGACATGTAATGTGTCTCATGTGTTTGATAGTGGGGTGAGGTTGCTGGAGGTACTGCACCTCTCTGCCTATGATGCCTGTGTCTTATTT
Organism: Hydrochoerus hydrochaeris; assembly: GCA_004027455.1. Taxonomy (NCBI): domain Eukaryota; kingdom Metazoa; phylum Chordata; class Mammalia; order Rodentia; family Hydrochaeridae; genus Hydrochoerus; species Hydrochoerus hydrochaeris. The sequence continues at coordinate 30,164 of PVLA01013472.1, forward strand.
GTCTAGCACCATGGTAATGATGCATTAAGAACAGCACACAGAATTAATACACATATATTTATTTTTTCAGTCTGTAGACAAGCATTTTAGATGGGCTTAGTTATGCAACTCCCTGAGACTCAGGATACCTTTTCAAAAGTCCCAGTTCTGGCTGAAGTTCTGATCCACCTGACCTTCATTCCATTCTAGCAGTCAGCTCAGGCAGAGTTGAAAGTTCTGCACAGCAACCAATGCAAAAGTAGCAAAGAACAAAGGCTTTCCAAAGTTCTGCCAGTGTAGCATGTAAAAATATTATATACCGGACACTGGGAGAAATCGACCCACTTATATAGGACAGGATCTGTATTGTCACACAGAAAAGGAAATGGGACCTTGAAAAGAATTGGGGCTGTGAAGCACCCAATCTGGGAGTCTTCCAAACAAGGGCTGGAGTGAAGGATGTTTTTGTGGGGACACCTAGAGTTGAACTTTCATGGTGCTGGACTGGCTGATCCTGTGGGCCAGAATGACTGAGGGAAAACCAGACATGAAGCATTCTTCTTCTTTTTTTTTTGAAGGTAGGAAAATATAACAAAACAAGACAGAAAAAGGCCAGTCAAGACAGTGCAGTGAAATTGGTAAAGAACTTCAGAACAGGATAGTGGGGTAACAGTAATAGGTACCATAGTATATCTTGTTATCTTCACAATAGCTGTCCATTCAATCAGGTATAGCAAAATCAAACAAAAAATAAAACCAATCAAAACAGAATATTGAATAGAGCAAAAACAATCAGAACAAAGCAAAACAGTAAAAACAATATTTGTCTTCAAAGACAAGATAGAAGGAAATCCCCCATATTTGCTACATTGCATACAGTCATCCTCCCAAGAGATGCTCAGATCTCTAGCCCCAGGTCAGCATAATCAACCCAACAGTACAAGCATTTAGTTGCTTTATGTGCCTTAGTTGTTATCAACTCCAGCTGACCTCCACACCATCCAGTTGCTAACAGGGGGATAGGATGTTTGACTCTCGGCCTGTGCGCTGGTAGCCTCACGGAAGACACTGTCTTGTTCTCTCCCTGGTGCACCAGCTTCTCGCTTGTGCCACTGCCGCTTACTAGGAAGGAGGGTTTGTTGCTTTTTTTGCTAGACCTCCAAGTTCCAACATGGCTGGATCTCTGGAGAAGCTGACTTGTTTTCTTCCTGGCATGCTTCCTGCTCTGACATGAAGCATTCTTGGGTGTCCAGGAAGATAGCATGGCATTGGTGAATCCCAGGCTTGCTGCCTTTGGGATACAGCTTAGTTCCAGTCTCTCTTTCCAAAAGTTCATGGACTTCAGGATTTATAGTGCCACAGGCTCCATCATGTCATCCTGGAAGTCTCTAATACATGGTACAGGTGTGATGTGGGTCTGAGCTGATGGCTGCAGGGCTGCCTTTTCCCCAGCTGCTTCATTGCTGATACTGGAATATCTTTATTGATCTGGAGTATCTCATGTCATCCCCAGCCCCAAGGCAGAGCTCCTGTTCATCAAAGGAGGGATCATTACTTTCCCCGTCATTTTCCTGTTCTCTACTGAGATGTCAGTTATCACAATGCTGCTGCCCCATCTTAACATCTAGCCATGTCACAGTCCCATCTCACTATCATGGAGACACTTTGCCATGCTCAGGGGTTGGTTCAAACCACTGATGATTGGCTTTCCCTTGGCTTTTGTTGGTACCTGCAGCCCCATCTTCTGGTTTGTCCCACTACATCTATGCCTCAGCTCAACCATCTATACACCTGCTTTCTTCTTCACTCAGCCAAGACTGTTCACAGCAGGTATATGTTGCTTCTTAAACTATGGTCCAGCTTCTCACTTAATGATGCTTGTGACAACCACTGTGAGTGGGTAGGGTGAGCCCAGGAAGGCTTCTCTGATCTGATGCCACTGTTCTCCATCCTGCAAGGCCATTGTCCCCAGGAAGAGTTACCAGTGTGCATAAATTCAGTGTGAACACAAAAAAGATACATTGTGATCCCCAAGTAGAATGATTTAATCAATAGCAGAAAACTCATTGTACCTACTGCAGACACACATAGTCAAACTCTGCTCAAGCTAACAGGGCACAGGTGTAGAGAGGCCAAAAGGGCTGGGTAGGAAATGTTGTCTTAGTGAAGTTGCAGAGGCATTTTGGATAAAATGTGTAGTTATTCTAATCTTGTTCCCTGGTGGGGTAGCTCTTAGAAAAATCCTTCTGGCCTTGGATAAATACAACTGAAAACAAAATATCCTTCTTATCCACAAGGCCTCTCTGCAGAATAGGAGAGAAAAATACTTTCATCACTGAAGAAGTATTAAAACTTGAGTGTGATGTTCAGCACATCAATCTGCAAGCATTTTAAAGACAGAAGAAATATCATCCTGTAACATCCTGCATATCTAGCTACTCTGAGATCTCCTCACATACAGACCCTGTCTTCAGGTAAAGGACATGCCTGCAGCATGGGTCACACAGCATTCATCTACATTCATCCATGAAGTCTGTTCATCTGTGTTTGCCAGTGACTTCAGACAAAGCAAAAGGGGATCCAGTCTCCACAGCAGGAGCCAGATTTGCCAGATATTTTATTGTATTCTAGACCTCTTTATCTATTCAAATATATTTTCTTTTTGTATAGTTAGAAGGAAAATCACAGCCATTAATGAGGACCTACAGTGTACTGGATTCTTTCTATAGTATACTTTACATCCATCTGCTCACATCCTGTGCTATACTTCTGCCTACTCCAGATCTCCTCTTCCAAGCTACTGGATCTTGTTCCTCAGTATTTTACATGCGTGACTTCATTGAACTCTCCTATCAGTCATATGAGGTAGATGCTGCTTTTAGCCTCATTGTACAAGAGGTGATGAAAGATTATAGAAATATTGAGTCACTAGCCCAAGGTCATACAGCTAATGTAAATTTGTGTTTGATAAATGATTGAATTTTTTCGTCACTTTACCTTATGTACTTGATTATGTCAGTCAAGATAGATTTAGTCAAGAGTCAGGAAACTAGAAATCTCTGAAGTAAATATGGTTTCCTTGAAGGCCATCATGTCTCCTGCAACTGTTCAGCTGCACAGTTACAGTTCTCAAGCAGCCATAGACATTAAAAAGACATACTTGGGTTTCAGTCAACTCTGATTTACAAAAACAAGTTGTGGGCAAGATTTGATCCGAGGTCTATAGTTTGTGAACTTGTGGCCTGCAGTGACAAACAGTTCCTAAAGCTAATTGTTTGATGTAATTGTTGATACACTGTGTCAACTTGAGAAGTGTAAAAGCTAAACTAAGTAACTCAGCAGTTCTACATCCTGGGGTGGAGAGAACTTGCCCCTACAACTCTAGGATGTTGTTTATTGTGTCAATTTAAGAAATTTAGCAGACTTTTCAGCACAAACCCTCAAGTCAAGAAGAGCTTGGAGTGAGGTATTTCAAGCCCTGAAAGAAAACACCCTTCAACCCAGACTGATGTACCCAGCAAACCTTTCATTCAAATTTAATGGAGAAACAAGATACTTCCATGACAAAGAACAACTGAAGAAATTCATGTCCACCAAACCAACCCTAGAAAGAGTACTGAAAGACATACTAGACAGAGATAAAAATGACCACAATCCCCAAAACAACAACAAAAAGAAACCACCAGGTAGGATAAACAATTAAATGAGAGGAAAAGCAGAAAGAAACAACTGGAACATAACATAGCAAAGTCGAGCCAGTACATATCAGTGATATCCATAAGTATAAATGGCCTCAACTCACCTATAAAAAGAAATATATTGACAGAATGGATCAAGAAACAGGATCTCACAATATGCTGTATACAAGAAACACATCTGACCCAAAAGGAAACTCATAGATTAAAAGTCAAAGGATAGAAAACAGTATTCCATGCAACAGGAACCCAGAAAAAAGCAGGGGTAGCTATTCTATTTGCAGACAATGTGAACTTCAAACCTTAAATGATTAAAAGAGATAGAGAAGGTCACTACATACTTGTTAGTGGAAAAATTCAAGAGGAAGAACTAACAATTGTAAATATATATGCGCCAAATACAGGAGCACCCAACTATATAAGACAGATACTAATGGACATGAAAAACTAAATACACAAGAACACAATTATAACAGGAGATCTTAACAGCCCATTGTCACAAAGAGATAGATCAACTAGACAAAAAGTCAGCAAAGAAAGAACAGAACTGAATCATACCTGTGAGCAATTGAACTTAGTAGATGTTTACACAGTGTTCCACCCAACCACATCAGAATACACATTCTTCTCAGCTGCACATGGGACATTCTCCAAAATAGACCATATATTGTCCCATAAAACATTCTTAAGTAAAAGCAAAGGTATTGAAATCATACCATACATAATATCTGACTGTAGTGCACTGAAATTGGAAATTAATGGCAAAAGAAATTGTAAAACCTGCATAAATACATGGAAATTAAATAACAGCCTTTTGAACTACAGATGAAATTAAAGAAGAAATAAAGCAATACCTACAATTCAATGAAAATATAGAAACAACTGTAATCTGTGGGATGCAATGAAAGTAGTCTTAAGAGGGAAATATATAACAATAAATCATCATATCAAGAAAACAGAATGAGCACAAATAACCTAATGCTTCATCTCAAGCTTCTAGAAAAAGAAGAGCAAGCTAAACCCAAAGCTCATAGAAGAGAGGAAATTGTAAAGATTAGAGCAGAAATCAATGCAATTAAAAAATACAAAGAATTAATGAATCAAAAAGCTGATTTTTTGAGAGAATAAACAAAATTGACAAACTCCTAGCTAATCTTATCAAGAGAAAGAAAGAAAAAACCCAAATTCATGCAATAAGAAATGAAAAGGGAGAAATTACTACAGATCCCATGGAAATTCAAAAGATCATGAATACCTACTTTGAAAATCTCTACTCACATAGAGTGGAAAACACAGAGGAAATGGACAGATTTTTAGAAACATATGAACTACCAAAGCTCAACCAAGAAGACATAGCACTTTTGAACAACCCAATATCAGCTATTGAAATTGAAAATGTAATTAAAAACTTACCAACAAAGAAAAGCCCAGGTCCTGATGGATTCACAGCTGAATTCTACAAGAAATTTAGAGAAGATTTGATGCCAGTACTCCTTAAACTCTTCAATGAAATTGAGAAAAAAGCAATCCTTCCTAAACCATTGCTGGAGGCAAGTATTACTTTGATAACAAAACCAGAGAAAGATCCAACCAAAAAAGAGAACTATAGGCCAATCTCACTAATGAACATTGATGCAAAGATTCTCAACAAAATACTGGCAAATAAAATGCAGCAAACCATCAAGAAGATTATACTTCATGACCCAGTGGGATTCATTCCAGGAATGCAGGGATGGTTTAACATATGCAAATCAATAAATGTAATACACCACATCAACAGAGCCAAAAATGAAAAACACATGGTCATCTCAATAGATGCAGAAAAAGCTTTTTACAAAGTCCAACACATGTTCATGATAAAAACCCTTCAGAAACTCAGAATACACAATGTCTACCTCAACCTTATAAAGGCCATCTATGACAAACCAACAGCCAACATTATACTAAATGGACAAAAAATGAAATCTTTCACTTTAAAATCAGGAACAAGACAAGGATGTCCACTCTCACCACTCCTTTTCAATATAGTTCTGGAAACACTAGCCAGGGCAATCAGACAAGAGAGAGAAATAAAAGGAGTAAAGATAGGAAAGGAAAAAGTTAAATTATCACTATTTGCAGATGACATGATACTCTATATAGAAGACCCAAAAAACTCCATTAAAAGACTACTAGAGGTAATAAACAAGGTCAGCAGTGTAGCTGGATACAAAGTCAATGCTCAAAAATCAATAGCATTCCTGGACACAAAAAATTCACTGAGAGAGAAATTATGGAAATATCGCCCTTTACAATAACATGTAAAAAAATGAAATACTTAGGAATCAACCTAGCTAAAAATGTAAAAGACCTATATGCTGAAAGTTATACTACACTGAAAAAGGAGATTGAAAAGGATATTAGAAAATGGAAGGACATTCCTTGCTCTTGGTTAGGAAGAACCAACATTGTGAAAATGGCCATACTCCCAAAACTATTATACAGATTTAATTCAATCCCAATCAAAATACCACTGACATACCTCACAGATCTAGATAAAACACTACTAAAATTCATTTGGAAGCAGAAGAAACCTAGAATAGCAAAGGCAATTCTAGGCAACAAAAGCAAGGCAGGAGGCATCTCAATTCCTGACTTGAAACAGTATTATAAAGCCACAGTGATAAAATCAGCTTGGTACTGGCAAAGAAATAGACCTGAGGATCAATGGAACAGATTAGAAGATGCAAGCACAACTACAAAGACACTCAGCCACCTGATATTTGACAAAGGGGCTAAATATGTCCACTGGAAGAAGGATAGTCTCTTTAATAAATGGTGTTGGAAAAATTGGCTCTCCACATGCC
>PVLA01013473.1:0-36671 GCA_004027455.1 Hydrochoerus hydrochaeris
TGTAATTTGTGTAGTTCACATGTGTATGTTTTTATGTAATGCTCAATATGGAGTCGAGGGTGGAGACTCCAGGGGGGTTGCTGGAGGCCCTCTAGATAACCCCTTTGTGAGGACTGGTTGTGGGGCTTTGCCTTCTGTGAGTAGTGTGAGAGAGTTTATGTGGGAGCTTTGGGTGGGAGAGCTCATGGAGGAGGATTTGTGGGGTTCCTGTGAGACAACTGCCCTGAGACACTGGACAGGCAGCCAAAGACAGGCAACTAGAACACATATGTTACACCACCGGCCGCCTAAGACAGGCACAGGACCTATTGCTGTCCTGCAGGCCCATGACGGGTAAGGTCTGGTTGGGTTCATATGAAGAGTCCTTGACCCAAGACAGGCGCTGTCCTACAGGCAGCCAAAGATGGGCAACTAGGACACATATGTTATGCCACCAGCCGCCTAAGACAGGCACAGGACCAACTGCTGTCCTGCAGGCCCATGACAGGTAAGGCCTGGTTGGGTTCATATGAAGAGTCCTTGACCTAAGACAGGCGCTGTCCTCACAGGAACTGCCATACTCCCATAAGTGATAAGGGAAACAATGTAGGGAGCGGCATGATAGCCTCACACATCTCTTCCTCCTGCAGGCATCCAGGTGCATTGGCTTACATTTCCCAAGCTAACTAAGTAACAAGATTGAGATGTTAATTGATACCTATTGCCCTGAGCCTGGGGTGCTCCCTGCTTGGGGTTGAGGTTAATTAATACCTATTGCTTGGGATTGTCTCTGCTTGGCCCTGGGCCTGGGGCACTTCCTACTTGGGGCTGGGGGTTGCTGCCAAGGTTAGCAAATATATATTCCAGCTTCTAAAACATGAAGTGGATTCAGATTCACTCACTGACTGGTGTGCAGTGTCTTCTGTCTCTCACTCGCCGACTCCCTGCCCACCTTTGGGAAACCCTAGCCCTGCCGCAGCTGGACTCCGGCATACTTTGAATGCATTTTCTGTGGGTTCAAATAATGATCTGAATACCACTTACTATTCTGTGACATTGGGAAGTTATTCAAAATGCCTTACCTTTAACACCTTTGGAGATTTCATGAGTATTAAGAGGTGAAATTTACATTGGCAATGTAGACTGTCATATTGCAAGCCATTATAATGGTTAGTATCAAATTATTGGAAAGATCATTTTTATTTATTAGTGGGGCAAAATCTCAGCCTGTCATTTTCTTTGACTAGATTTGTGTAATCATATTGAAATGAACTTCAACCTTGCTGTCTTTTTTTCAGTTCATTACTCATTAATCTCTTCATGATATATTTATAAATTTGTCTCCCTGTTTTTTTGCCTTTGACAGTATTACTCACTCATTAGTATGCCTCTTTTCCAGTCCTTTGTAAGAAAATAACATCTCTGCTCATCTAACTCAGTGGTAGAGTGCTTGCCTACCATGTGCAAGGAATTGAGTTGAATTTCCTACCACATAGTAAGTACTCAGCACATGTGGGATAAATGCATCAAAGTGTAAGCTGTCCTAGCCAATGGGTTTTGGGCATTCCTGTGTATTAAAATAATCAAAACTGCTTTGAAATGGATGCAATGGCTTACCTTAACCTAGTGTCAACACACAATCCCCACGAGGCAGTCACTCTTACTTTATTGCAATAGGTGACTAAGGGGTCATGTGATGTTTTCATTTGAAACTTCTCCCAAAAGGTAGAATTTCATAACCTGAAATATTTGTTCCTATCATTAATTTTTACAAACCACAATAGGAAAACAAAAGTCAGATTGTACTTTTGTCAAGTATGTTCATGTGGATCACATGGGCAGTGCACAAACCTGTCAGTCCAGCTTTGAGCTATTCTCTTCACAGGTGTCAACAGGCACCTTTTATTCCTTATTGAAGATATTATCATCCAGGGAGGAATGAAATTATTGTTATATACTTTTGTAGACAATATTTATACAGATTTATGTAGTACAATGTGGATTTCAGCATATATACACAATATTTAAGTATCAGATCAAGGTAACTGGAGGGTCCATTTCACAGCAACATGGCTAGAACTGAGGATACCCTGTTTAGTGAAATAAATTAGGCACAGAAAGGCAAACACTGCTCATTCTCACCTATACGTGGCAGCAGAAAAGTTGATCTTCTAGAAGCAGAGGGTGGAAGAGAGGTCACGTGAACCTAGAAAGGGTATTGGAGATGAGGGATGGAAAGATGATTAATAAGTGAAAAGATGAAGCTACATAGGAAAAAAACCCATACAAATCTCTAGAGTGGAAAAGATAACTATGGTTGACAAAAATTGGATATTTCAAAATGTCTACTATAGAGGATTTTTAATGGTCCCAGCATAAAGAAATGACAAATGTTTGAAATGAATGATAAAATTTTAAAATACAGAGAAGATAAGCTGCAACACTGTTGAACAAACTATAGACCTTGGTCCAAATCCAGCCTGCCACCTGTTTCTGCATGATCTGTCAGCAAAGCAGGTTATTCATATTTTAAAAGGATTGGAAACAGTCAAACGTGCAAGGGAGACAAACATTGTTGGACATTAAACTACAGAAGATCAGGACCATTTACAATTCCTGAATGAGGGACCTTGTGATAATTTTGGACAGTGTAGGATATAATGACAATGCAGAAAAAGTAGGCAATGACATAAGTCCAATCATTTATCAAAGGATAAGGGATTACAGCATCCTTCTCAATAACTTTTATTTGTGCAAGCTTTACAATTCTGTTGTTATATTTATATGTACCCATAGGCTTTAAAGAACACAGTTTTAATTTTCTTAGCTTTTATACAGTTTATATTCAGAAGACAGAAAATCATTGGAAGAAAGTATACAGCACAACTAAAGTTTAAGAAAACTCTCAGAACTTGACTTCCTAAGGTCAGTTTAACAATGAGTTCATAAAGTAGTCATTTGAGATAGAATTTTTATTTATTTATAATTGCTGATGAATGTTAAATCCTAGAAAACCAACAAAATTGTATTAAAATTTGATATTATCTACAAGATACATTGATTTGCTTCATTATGTTAACCACTCTACGTGTATCCTCTCTTGTATACACAATACAATTTATTTTTAAAAGACACTAAAGAAAAAGACTGATTAAACTTATAGCGAATTAGAAAATAAAAATTTGAAATGGTTAAGACCCATACTTCTTTGCTTGAAACTTATAGTTATTCATAGAAAACTCAGATATGGGCATTTATTTCCAAAACATAATCACTTTTCTACTTATTTCTTTAATTTGAAAAACAAAAATTTAAAGATCCAATGTTTTAAAATTATATAGTCATACTGGGAATGGCGGTGCACACTTGTAAGCCCAGAACTTGAGAGGGTGAAGCTGAAAATTTTCAGATAGCAATCTTTGAGGCCAACTTGGGCCACAAAATGAGTTCAAGGTCAAAAACACCCCACACCCACCAAAAAAAAAAAAAAAAAAACAAGTGAGTTCAAGGCCTCAGAGTGAAATGCTGTCTCAAAAACAAAAGGAAACAAAACACACAGTCAGAAGTAACAAGACCGTAAAATTGGAAACTCTACCTTTTCTCTCCTAAAATTACTGATTTTAAAATGTTAGTTTTTTTTTTTTTAATTTTTTGTTTTTGGTTTTCTGGTTTTTAACTAGGAATTGAACTCAAGACCTTGTGCTTGCCAGGCAGGCAGAAAGCCACTAAGCTATCTCTTTATCTCAGTATATTTCTTGATTTAAAAGAGTTAGCTTCTTTTATTTGAAAATCTCCTTTGGTTCTTCTTCCCACATCTCTCCTCCTCTCTACTTCATGCTATGACTGAATACTCTTTGTGAAATAATGAGATTTTTCATATGCCTAATTATATAAACATAATAACTGAATTCACAATTACTGAAAGCAGATTTTACTTTATTCTCTTTATGAAAACTCACAAGACATTGTACAAAAAATATACACCAATTTTAGCTTTGATCAAAACACTATTCTACAGTGTGACAATATATGGATTGTTTTATACTGTGAATATGAATTGTGGAGTCTCAAAGAGTAATAAATTAAAGTAAGGACTTGGCAATTATAAATTCCATTCTAGCAATTCTGTGATTATACAATTTTATGGAACGAATGATAAATTTTAATCTGTTAAAGTGACTTTCTTAATCTTTAAAAAAATCAAATGAAGTCTCCTTATAAGTGATATGTTGGGCAAAATCAAATGCACAAGATAGATACAAGAGGTAAAGTGCTCATCGGAATACAGCAGTGTTCTCAGAACCTCATCCTAGCTCCCAGGCTAAAGCAAGTCTGCAGAGCTACTGAGTTCTGAATGACAAAATTTGAAATCACCGAGCTAAATTAATTCACTATAATCCCATTTTTCATGGGGAATATTACTGACAGTGTTAAACCTGGTTCTACATTTATCTAGTTGATTCTTTTTGTTCCCACCTCAAAGATTTTTAGCTCTTTTATTCTAGATGACACTCACTATTGAGTAGAAGGTATGCATCACTAAATCCATTTAGGCTAGGACAGGAATCAATAAACATTTTCCTCAAAGAGCCAGATAATAAATATTTTGGACTATTCAAAGAGTCAGATAATAAATATTTTGGACTATTTAATATTTGTGTTTGTGGTATTGGGGATTGAATTTCAGGTCTCTGCATTGAATTGCATTCCCAGCTCTGTATTTTTATTTATTCATTTATTTGTTTATTTATGTCAAGACAGGGACCACATAAATCTCTACATTGTGTTTGCCCTCACAGGGATTGAATTTGTAATCCTCACGTTCCCAGAGTGCTAAGATTTCAAGCATATACCAGTATTTTAAGCATTTATTTCACAGATTCTTTGTTGCAACTCCCTAACTCCACTCAAAAGAAGATGGAAATTATCTGAAATAAAAAGTGTATAGTCCTATGTTCTAATAAAAATTTAGACAAAAATACACAGTCATGTACAATACAAAAACAAAGGCAGAGTAGGTAGATACAAGGGCCTGCTCTTCCATAGAAACACCAAAAAAGTAAAAAAAAAAAAAAAATTAAATGCAGAATCAAGGCAAATTGAAATTAATTTGAAAATTTTTGACATTTCTATATTCCTTTGTCTCACCTGTCATCCTAGAGCAGTAGTTGTCTTAAAGATAACAGCACACATATCTGCTGTGCAACACTGATCCAGATTATGGAGGAAACAAAGTAGACACTTTTCTGAGAGTATTTTGTAGATTCATTTGACTTATCTGGGGGCTCCATGAAGGAATGATGTGAGGTGTTTTTTTCCCTTAGTATGAACAGTATGACTTTTATTTCTTTTTTAAAAATTTTATTTTACAGAGAATAAAACAAAAGAGGACAGAGCAACACAGATCAGAACCGAACAATACAAGTAACACAGCACTTCACAACAAGACAATGGATATCAACAGTAGCTACCATAATATTTCTTTCTTTGAAATAGTTGAGCATAGTATCACAAACAATAATATCAAACATAACAAAATAGAATAAAAGCATTCAAGAGAATGAAACTATTACAAGGCATTCTTAACCAAATAACAGAAAATGAACAATGGCTACTATAATATCTCATTTTCTATAAAAAAATTGTTCATATTATTACACATATTAAAATCCAATAAGACACAACATGATAGAACCAATGGTAATAAAAGAACAAAAGCATGGTAGGACTTCAAAGCCAGATGATATGAAATCGGCAATGGCTGCCATAATGTCTTGTTTTCTTCAAAGTAGCTGTTCATACTATCACACATAATAAGGTCAAATAAAACCATTCCAACCAATGAATGAAAACATTACAAGTCTTCAAAGCAATATAATGGGGATCCATGATTATCATGGAATCTGATGTACTCTTACCATTTCTTACACTAGGGAGACTATGCGGTATTTATACATGTGAGTTTGATTTATTTCGTTTATGAGTATGGTCTCAAGTTGCATCCATTTATTCATAAATATCTCAATGTGATCATTCTTTATAGCTGAGTAGTACTCCATTGTGTAAAAGTACCACAATTTTTTTATCCATTCCTCAGTTGATGGGCACTTAAGTTGTTTCCAAATGGTACTGCTATAAACATGGGTGCACATATGTCACTGTGGTCTTATGTTTTCAGTTCTTCTGGGAATATGCCTAGGAGTGGAATAGCTGGGTCAAATGGGACTTCCAATCCCAGCTTTCTAAGGAATATCCAGACTGAGCTCCACAACGGTTGCACCAGTCTACACTCCCAGCAACAGTGCAGAAGAGTTCCTTTTTCCCCCACATTATCTCCAGCATTCGTTGTTGGTACTTTTCTCGATCCTGGCCATTCTTTCCGGAGTGAGATGGAATCTGAGTGTGGTTTTAATTTGCATTTCTCTCATGACCAATGATGATGAACATTTTTTCATGTATTTATTTGCCATTCATTTTTCTTTATCTGAGAACTGTCTGTTCATCTCGGGTGCCCATTTTTGGATTGGGTCTTTGAATTTTGGGGGTCTTATTTTTTTTAATTCTTTATAAGTTCTAGACAGAAGTCCTTTGCCTGAGGGACAGTTAGCTAAGATTTTTTTCCCAGTTTGTGGGTTTTCTTTTCACTCTGCTGGAGATTTCTTTTGACATGCAGAAACTCTTTAATAAGACATGATCCAAGTTAAGACATGATTCTGGGAAGTATTTCCTGTGCAATTTGGTTCTTGTTCATGAATTCTCTACCTATCCCTATGTCTTCAAGATTTTTACCTACTTTGTCTTCAACAGATTTAGTGTTTCTGTTTTAATATTTAGATCTTTGACCCATTTAGATTCTAGTCTAGTACATGGTGATAGGCATGGGTCTAGTTTTAGTTTTTGGCATATGGATAGCCAGTTTTTCCAGCACTATTTAGTAAAGAGACTATCGTTCTTCCAGTGAACATGTTTGGCCCCTTTATCAAAGATAAGGTGGTTGAGTGTGTTTGTAGTTGTATCTTTTAGTCTATTCCATTGATCTTCAGGTCTGTTTTCATTCCAGTACCATGTTGATTTTATTACAGTAGCTCTGTAGTATAACTTCAAGTCAGGGATTGTGATGCCTCCTGCCTTGGCTTTGCTGCTTAGAATTGCACTTGCTATTCTAGGTCTCCTCTGGCTCCAGATGAATTTTAGGAGTGACTTTTCTAGATCTATGAAGTATGTTAGTGGTATTTTCATTGGGATTACATTGAATGTGTATAACAATTTTGGAAGAATGGCCATTTTCACAATATTTATTCTTCCTACCCATGAACAAGGGATGTCTTTCCATTTTCTGAGGTCCTCTTCAATCTCTTTTTATTATAATTTTCCCTGTATAGCTCCTTTACTTCTTTTGTTAGATTAATTCCTAATTATTTTTTTTTTTTTTGGATGCTAGTGTGAAGGGTGTGGCTTCTCTTATTTCTCTCTCGGTGATTTTGTTGTTAGTGTACAGGAATGCTATTGACTTTTGAGTATTGCGTTTGTATCCAACTGCATTGCAGAATTTATGTATTATATCTAGGAGTCTTTTGCTGGAGTTTTGGGGGTCTTCTATGTAGAGTATCATGTCGTCTGCAAATAATGATAGTTTAACTTCCTGTTTTCCTATCTTTATTCCTTTTATTTCTCTCTCTTGTCTCATTGCTCTGGCTAGTATTTCCAGCACTATGTTGAATAGGAGCGGTGATAAAGGACATCCTTGTCTTGTGCCTGATTTTAAGGTAAAGGTTTTCAGTTTTTGGCCATTTAATATAACGCTGGCTGTTGGTTTGTGATAGATGACCTTTATCATGTTGAGGTAGAGACCTTCTACTCCAATTCTCTGTAAGGTTCTTATCACGAATGGGTGTTGGATCTTATCAAAAGCTTTTTCTGCATCTATAGAAATGACCATGTGATTCTTACTTTTGGTTCTATTGATACGGTGGATTACATTTATTGATTTACATATGTTGAACCATCCCTACATGCCTGGGATGAATCCCACTTGGTCATGGTGTATAATCTTCTTGATGATTTGCTGCTTCTTATTTGCCAATATTTTATTGAGAATTTTTGCATCTATGTTCACTAGGGAGATTGGCCTGTAGTTGTCTTTTTTAGTTGGGTCTTTCTCAGATTTTGGTACTAGAGTAATATTTGCTTCCAGGAATGACTTAGAGAGAATTGCTTCCCTTTTGATTTCATTGAACAGTTTGAGGAGGGTCGGCATTAAGTTCTTTGTATTTCTTGTAGAATTCCACAGTGTGTCTGTCTGGGCCTGGGCTCTTCTTTGTTGGTAAGGACTTGATTGCATTTTCAATTTCATTAATAGAAATTTGGTTGTTCAGCAGTTTTACATCTTTTTGATCCAGCTTTGGGTTTTTTGTTTCCGCTAACCCAGAAGACTCTTACTGCAGAAAACACCCACACCTAGAATACTACTTTAATATATCACAAAGCAAATTAATAATTCACTACCATCTTCAGTAAAAGAATACATTCATAGAGCTCTAATGGTGCAATTGGTTAATGCATGCTACTTACATAAGAATACATTCAACATACACAACAGAGGAACTAATGCCTGTGAGGAAAAGTTGGACAGTTTCTTTGGAAAATTATGGCATTGCAAAACACCTGCATATGTCAGAGAATTTGGAATTTGGAAACACCCAAGTCTAGAGCAAGATACATACTGAGACCTAACAAAACCCTAGCTTATACTTGATCTGATCTCTGGGGTCCCAATTGCACAAAGTGATACTTAGTAGATTTGTAAACAGCCTAAGCATGAAAGCAATACTTCAATACACAATCAATTTGCTCAGACAAGGAAATTTCTACTTTTTTTTTCATTCCAAGCTCTACTGTTAAAGAAAATCTGTCAGAATACTAGTTGATCACAACAAACTAATGAAACAGAATTCAGAGATCACAAAGAACAAAGAATATTGACTTTATGAAAATAATTTAAAAGTCATTGAACAAACAAACAACCATCAGTCATAACAAGCAATAATAGCAAACTGGGGTGGGGAAAGGAGAAGCTGATTTGCAAAATTATCTCATTAGAGTATTAAGAAAATACATAAATCATCAATAGGTACATGAAGAAAAATGCTCAAACACTCAGTGTCAGGAAAATTAAAATCAAAACCACAATGAAATATTAACAAATGCCAGTTAGAACAGCTAACTAGAAAAAAAAATGAACTAAACATAGCAAGTGTTATAGAGAATCTGGAGTAAAGAAAAATACTTTCATGCTGTTTGTAGAGATAAAAATCAGCAGAGTCATTATGGAAGTTCTGCAAAAATTAAAATAGAAATGCCATATAATCCAATAATCCCACTACTAGATATATGTTCAAAGGAAATGATATTACAGTGACAAAAACTTGCCAATGCACGTTCCTTGCAGCACTACTCACAATAATGAAGGGAAAGTAACTTAAGTGCTCAGTGACTGATAAACAGATGAAGAAAACGTGGCGCCTAACCCGATGGAATAGTATTCGGTCATTAGAATGAAATTCGTCAGTTGTGGTAACACAGATGCATCGGGAGATCATTATGTAAAGTGGAATAAGCCGGCCATAGATACACATGTATCACATAACCTCATTCAGAATCCAAAATGTTAGCTTCTTAGAAGTGGAGAGTAGACTGGTGGTCAACAAAGGCTTGAAAGAGTAGCAGTGTGGGGAGAACAAGGATCAGAGAGTGATGAAAACCAGGTGGTATCTTTACGAGGCTGGGAAGCATGCTATTAGAAGCATTCTTTAAGGCCTAGAAAGAGTAAATAGAAAAGGAAAAAGAAACAGAAAATTAAAGACTAAATTTGACAAGAGACATAGATTTACAAATACAAACAGAAACACATAATGAATTTATCAACACACACGGACAAAGAAAGGATCTGCAAAGCACAGAAGAGAAGTCACTCATGATGTGAAAGGGGTTCTCAAGGAGACCAGACCACAGTTTCTCAGCAGAAGCCATGCAGGGCAGAGGAAAGTCAAATGACTTCTATAAAACACTGAAAAAATTATTCTGTCAATAAAAAAGCAGCATTCCAATAACATTACTTTGTAATTCTTTTTTCTCTTTGTGATTAAAAGTACTGTGTGAAGTAAGAATCACAAAACTATATAATGGACACAAAAAATATAAAGATGAAAGTTGTGACAACATAAAATAAGAATGGACAAGATCTTACAGGAACAGTATTAAATATATTTCTAAACATACATTTGTATTAATGCTAAATATATTATCACACAGTTAAATCGTTAACTGTAAATTCCAGGATACCCAGAAATTAATAATTTAAAAATATATAGAAATGGAAATGAAAACATAATAAAGATAGTATATTTAAAAAGTCAATTAAGCACAAAAGAAGACAGTAGCAGAAGAACTGAGCAAGAAAATCACAGAAGGCAAAGAGCATAAGCAGAATCATTGTCACCCTTTATCAGCTTTTACTTCATTATTTTAAATTTTTCATTTGTTCATGTTTTCTGGACATAATGAGTACACTCATCATGGGGATTTGGTACATGTACTTTGCACATGTAAATTCTACTTTTCATGCACTTTTCCTTTCCCTTCCCCTCTCCTTCCATCTCTTGGTCTTTTTTTTTTTAACATAAGAACTGTACCCCTGTTTCCTGTAGTTCTTTATTGGTTTATTTATTTAAATTTTGGGTTTCTTATGTAACAGAAACCATTTAATAAAGTTTGTGTGTTTATTTTATTTTTCTTAACATTATGGCCTCAAGGTACATTCATTTCCCTGCCATTGTATCCTTTTTGTGGTAGAGTAGAACTCCATTTATATAAAAATACCACATTTTCTTTATCCATTCAACTGTTGATGAATACACAGGTTACTTCTAAGATTTGGCTATTATAAATTGTGCTGCTATAAACATGGATATACATGTAAAAATAAATGAATTTAATCTCCACATAAAGGGCAGAAAGTTTAAGAATGGGTAAACAAAATCCAGTGTTATATTTGCTAAAAGGAACACTTCATTCTAAGACACAAATAAATGAAAAATGAAAGGAGGGAGAAAATATTGTACACCAATAATAAATAAAAATATTTGGGGGTGAACACTAATATGAGGTAAAATAGACTTTAAATCAGAGAGTATTATAGGAAATAATGTAGGGTAGTTTATACTGCATAGTCATGCCATTAAGAATATAAACAATTATAAGTATATTTACATCCAAAAAAAGAGATTCAAATTTTATGACATATAGATTGACAGAAATTAAAGGACAAATATTTTAAAAATGATAACTACATATTTTATTACTCCATTTTCTATAATGTATAGAACAATTTAACCAAATATCAACAAGTCAATATAGTATATTGAACAAAACCAGGAGCCAAAAACACCTAACAGACATATAAATAACCTTTATGCACATTAATATTGGAATATACATTTTTTCTTATAAGCACATGAAAATTCACCAGGACAGACCAAATATTAAATCAAATGCATGTTTCCTAAAGTGTTAAAGGGCTGATGTATTTCAAAAATTCTTTTACTAGCAAAATACAACAGGATTAGAATTATTAACAAATGAAAAATGGACAATACACAAACATACAGAAATTTCACAACACACTCTTAACTAATCTGTCAAGGAAGACTTTGTAACACATATTTGGAAATAGTGATAAATGAAAATGAAGCACAACATACCAAAAGTTTTGGATACTGTAAAAGTAGATCATGCAAGGAAATTTATAGTTACAAAATATTTACATTAAAAGAGAAAAGAGAGATTGGAATACAGAAATTCAAGGAAGATAAAAAGGAGAAAAGTGGGTCTGAACTGAGAACTGAAGCCCATAGAGAAAGCAAAGAGAACTATAAGCCAATCTCCCTAATGAACGCAGAAGCAAAAGTTTTCCAGAAGATAGTAGAAAACAGATTGCAGCAAACCATCAAGAAGTTTGGTAGGATTTAGCCCAGTGATGTAGGGATGGTCCAACATATGTAAATAAATAAATGTAATACAATGTATTAACAGAGCCAAGGGCAAAACATCACCTCAATAGATGTAGAAAAAGCTTTTGACAATGTCCAACACCCATTCGTGATAAAAACTCTACAGAGTCTGGAATTGATAGCCTTTATCTTAAACTGATAAAAGCTATCTATGACAAATCAACAGTCAAAATCATAGTAGACAAAAAGTGAAAGCTTTCACTCTAAAAAACCAGACAAGGATGTCCACTGACATCACTCCTATTCAATATAATTCTGGAAAGATTAGCCAGAGCAATCACACTAAAGAAATAAAGGAATGGAAAAATGAAAGTTAAATTATTATTTGCAGATAAGATGGTACTCAATATAGAATCCCCCACAACACTCCGCCAAAAGACTTCTAGGTTTAATAAAAAAATTTTTCAGTGGACTAGGACACATAGTCAACACTCGAAAAGCATCTGAGCAAACTCATTGAGAATAGGATAAACTAGATAGTTTTTTATATGATGGAGTACTGCTACTCTGTCATAAGAAGGATAAGCTCAAGACATTTCTAGGTAAATGGTATCTACTTTTAAGTGAAATAAATTGGGACACACATATGTAAATACCCCATTGTTTATCTGGTGCAAGAAATTGAAAGTGAACATGAGGACCAAAATTTATAATACATTTTATAAAATAGGAAGAAAATTTCAAATGGAGGAAGGAAAAAGGGAGAGGGAAGGAGGATAGGAAAGAAGGAAAAGTTAAAAAAAAAGAAAAAAGGATAAACAGCAACAAAGCTCTTGAAAATGGGGAGGGAAAGAAGATGGAAGGCAGGGGAGAGGAATGGGAAAAAATAAGTTATATCATGTACAGGTACAAATTGTCCATGATGAATGCGATCATTAGGTATATCTTTACCAATGAAATCTGATTGCAAGAAAAAAAAGAGAAGAAATATGTCAAATCAATAACTTTCTTTTATACCTTAAAGAAGTGGAAAGATCAGTAAACCAAATACAAAGCCAGTAAAAAGAAGGATAAATTAAAGACTAGAGTAGAAATTTTTAAAGCCCAATATGAAAAATAACAGAGAAAATGAAAAAAAAAACAAAAACAAAACTAAGAGTTAACTGAAATCTACAAATCAATAAACTTTTAAATAGACTGATTCAAAGAGTAGTGGACTACAATGACTACATAGTCCAAATGCACATAATGAATGTAGTAAAATATAAACAGGTGTACCTCTACAATGAAATAATATTATTTAGACATGAAAGAAAAAGTTTATCCATTCTGTTACACAATGGATAAACTTGAAAGGGGGGAAAGAAAAGCCAGGTGCTAAATTCATATATTATGGGACTCTGTGCTTCTGAATATCTAGAGATGATAAATCAGTACAGAATGAAGCATGCTGGCAACTGTGAGAATCTGTGGTGGGATGAGTGGGAAGCAGGTGTTCCGCGGGTGCAGGATTTAATGTGTATAGTTTCTTTTACCCTGACTTCTAGTTTCATTACACTGTGATCTGATCATTTGCTTGAGATCATTTTGATTCTTTTGGATTTTCTTAGCATGCTTTACAGGCTGGCTTATGGTCTCTTTAGGAGAAAGTTTCATGTGAAATGTTAGTGTTCTACTCTGAAGGAAAACTCTGAAACTTCCTACTATGTTCAGTTGTTCAATTTCTGTTAGCTTTTGTCTGGTGTATGCATTTGCAATAGTGGGGTACTAAGGTTCCCCATTATATTTGTGGTGGTGTACATCAGATCTTTTAGGGCCCGTACTGTTTAAGAGACTGTCCTTCACCTAGTCACTGTGGTAGTTATACTGGAAATCCTGAAGTGAAGTGGTTTTTAGTTGTTCTAACTTTTAATCTTAAACCATCAATACCTTCTCTAAATGATACCCTATTAAACAGTCTCTGGTAAGATGGCAGGTGCTGCATGAGGTTCCCTCTTAACTGTCTCCTGCTGTGCTAAAGGAGTCGCTTTTGAGTAAAAACCCTCACTGATACTGCAGTTTGCAACCGCTGTGGAGTTTTCTGTGACTAGTGTTGTTGGCCAGGTCTTTGTTTCTTCCTGGAGCTCCTAATCCTGAGGGCTACAAATTTTCCTGCCAGATCTTTCCTGAATCCTGGAGGTCTGGTTTTGTTTTTTACTTTTTTGCCAAGTTGTTATTTTCCAAGTGTCTGTATTTCAGGTTTTGGAGAGGCTGAATTTTGCTGCTGATTGCTATTCCATCACTTTGGTTCTCCTGAAAATTTAAATGAATGTTTAGCATGCAGTTTTTTGTGTTTTGTTAAGTGTATGTTAAGTTCGGGAACCACAGGTTACCTAGGATAAGAACAAATGATACTGTTCTATTTACTCCTGTTTAAAAGAAAATGATAGTTCATTTAGAAATAATGGAATTTAAGAAAGAGATTTTTTTTAAAAGCAAAACCAAAAAAAAAAGAATAGAAACAGTACAGAATTTCAAAAACAACATAGTAGGAAATAACACTAGTTCATATATTACATATTGTCATCTTAAGAGTAGTTGTTCAGGTTACAAGATTTATGCATGAAATAATTTTAACAGAGTAAAATCTGAATAAATTTTTGTACAAAGTAGGAAGCAACATATTTGAAAGTAGCAGTCTTTCAACAGTAAACAACTTCTTTTGCTTTAAATTTTAAATGCTATTTTAACGATGTTAAATGTTCCAGAGTAATCAAACATTTGAAGATAAACCATGATACAGATGTTTAACTATTTATTTATTTATTGGCACTGGGGTTTGAGCCCAGGGCCTCAAACATGTTGAGCAAACACTGTATGCTGAGTACATCCTCAACCTTTTTTTATATTTTAGACAAGATTTTGCTAAGTTGCTCAGGCTGGACTTAAACTTATAATCATTCTGCCTCAGTCTCCTGAGTATCTGGGGCTACTGGCATATTCCACAAGGCCTCACTTAATATTTATATTTCTTAAAGAAATTGCATGAATGCAGAAAGACAATTATTCTTATTACATATGTCACTTCTAAACACATGAACAAATATGTAGGATTTCATATTCTTGCTGTTAAAAATTATACACTGTTTGAAATTTTTATTTTTATATGCAGTTTTTAAAAATTTTATTTTATATCTGCTTCAAAGAATGGAAAGTACTTATAGAATTGTTTCCTATATTTTATATTCTCTTAGAGTTATTTATACCTTTGTATTATATTTTTGGACAATGTAAAGAGAAATGTCAAAAAAATGGGTTCACATATCTTTCACGTACACCCCTCTTACTGTTCATAAATTAGAAATTGATGTATTACAAATTGATCTATCAGAAAACGTGTTTGGCTGTAAAGTCAAAAAGACTATAATGTTAGCAGTTTAAAATAGTTTTTGTTGTTGTTGTTGTATTACCACTATTAGTGGCAATTCTGGAGACATCAGAAGAATATAATTTGGTTCTCATGCTTTGTTTTTACAAAGCTCATGTCACTAGCAATTTGATAATTCTTCCCATGATTCAAGGCACATGACACCACTATCTTACATGAAATAGCAATGAATTTCACACTGAGGTAGCAATACACACTCAGACTTCCTATCCCTGCTCCTGCAGTGTCATGACTGTGACCAATAAAACATAAAGGTAGAGAAAATTTTTGTTTTGGTCCAAATGCAATCAGACAAAAATGCTATCTACTTATTAGCATGTTGAGAAATTTTTAAGAGATATGATAGCAATATAGCAGAATTAAATGGTTGACTTCTAGGCTAGTAAGAATGGGAAACAAATTTCTACAGCTGCTCATGAGTTCTCCATAACTATTCCCTTTTAAGTTCTCTCTATTGTTACGGTTTTAATATGGCCCGGGAAGGCATGACTGTTGAAGTGCTAGTCAGAGTAGCATTCAAAACAAAAGAACTCATCAGTGGCAGTCTCTGCTTAACGAAAGCTATAAGAATCGGAAGCTGGAAAATTAGACGTCCCTCAAGGGTCAGTAACTGCCACAAACCAAAGGTTCCAGTGAGTCTGTGTAGCTAGGAGACTAAGGATTTCAATGGTAATTCTGCCTATGTAACCAATTATAACCTAAACTGCTGAAATTAGAGGTTTTTAATGAATGATTGCATAAATAAAATAAAGAATATGTAAAACCATCAAATAAATTTAATGAATTAGTAGGTATATATATGTCTGCTTACTTGGTTTAAATTTGTCTTTAAGAAAAATAAAAGTTATTGAGAATGAACCAATTCTAAATCTATTTCAATTATAAAATAATTACCAGAAACAAAATAAGAAAACAGAAACTATAAGTGACTATATTCAGAATGGTAAATGATCCAATGAATATTCATTTTTCTGCATTTCTCTTAAACTTGCAGAAAAAGAAAAGATTTAATAAGATTTTTAAACAGAAAACTATAGAAGATACTACCTAGAGATTCAACAAAAGGTAAAACATTGAAAAATAGCCAAAAAATTTTACAAAAATATTGATTCCACATATAGAATTTCCACTGATTCATCGGCAACATCATTAAGAAGTGTATCTGTGCAGAGCTGGAAGATGATTTCTTTTCAAATGAATAACTGAATATTATCTTCATCAGAGCAGTATTAACTGTGTGGGAAATTAAAATGACAGGGAACCACATCTTAATATCCAACATCTCCCATTGTTCAGTATGAACTGTAAGTAGCAGTATAGATATTGCTTGGAACATGGTTAGAGATGAACCATGCAGACCCCAAATCAGACCTGCTAAACATAATCTACATTTAACAATATCCCTGGGTCCTTTATGTCCACAGTGATTTTGAGAAGCACAGCAATAGACTACACTTCCTTTGTGTAGGAATGTAAGAGGAGTATGTATTTATATATTTATTTTGTTGCTTGGCCAGTTGATTTGGAATTCATTCTCAAATGTAAGCAAGTTCACTGGAGATCTACAAAACAGAAGACATATACTTTTAGCATAACATTCAGCATATATTGCAAGTCATTAAAAACAAAACCAAAAGAAAACAAAACTTTAAACAATTGCCAATTAACTCCCTTTACAGGTTCAAATTTTTTAACAATAGTTTGAATGCAGTTTTTCCTGAAGATATTCTTCACCTATCTAAACGTGAGATGTTATCTTAAAACTAAGTAGATTTGGGAATTGGAAGAGCTAGTTTATAAAACTTACTTTGCCTTTTAGAATGAAGATAAATATTGCAAGGTAACACAAATATTTATTTTGAATATAACATGATGAAATCAGTTTTCAAGGTATTCAATAGCTTAGCATGCAAAGACATTTCATCAAAGATGTTTCTGGCTTTTTATTTTAAAAATTTACACTTATTTAGGAAAGAACATTTTATGATGAAATGTGATTAAGATATCTATCTTAATATAATGCCTTTAAAGATGACCAGAAAATAATCTCAACATCTGTAATAATATACAGACATCAAATTCCTTTTTGCAGAAATGTCACCCATTCAGCTTGATTTTTAACAGATTTTACAATTTTTTAACAAATATAAATTTATATACTTGTTTATATATTTATTTAACAATTTTTCAAGTCATTCAAAATTGTTAAGCACCATCATTGTGTAAACTGAGATTAAATCAGTCCTTCCTCTTCAACAGCTTATAAAGAACTGAGACTATAATCGAAATTATAGTGCACAAGTTTCTTCAGTAATCATCAGAGGCTCTAGACTCAAGACTCCTCATTGGCTTGAGAAATACAATTAAGTCATGCTATGTGAGTGGAAAGTTTAATATATAATTTTCTAGTGCTAATGTAAAAAATCCAGCCCTTCATCCTAGGAGTTACACAAAAACGGTACACTCATGTAGCCACCTTTCAGTGGCTCATAGGCTGGGTGTGATGGCACAGGCCTGAAATTCCGATACTCTGGAGCCTAAAACAGGGTAATCACTGCAAATTCTAGGCTAGCTTGGACCACACAGTGAGCTCTAGGCCAGCCTAAAAACAGAAAAAAATTGCTCAGGGGGCCTTCCAAGTCTGTAGTTTCCTGCACACATATTAGCAACCTAACTCACTTGTCTGCTTATACCACCCTCACACACTAAATCCTCTATAGCAGGCATTGTAAAACTGCTCTTAGTGTACACTATATACTTGTTTATTCTTCTTATATACTATAGCAATCAGAAAGAGTGAGTGGAGAGAGTGGGGGGGGTAAAGTGATCAAGACATATTATGTGTACTTACCAATTCTTCAAGATGAATACACTTATTATGCATCACAGATACTAATAAAAAAAGGAAATAAAGGTATAAACTTCTATCCTTGTCACATTCTGTCTCCCACACTCCACAATGTTCCCCACCGTGCCTGTTCGGGAAGCCATCTTAGTACAAATTCAGTCACTTCTTAAGGTCAAATTTATTTTCTTTCAACATACTCAGCAGACTTGAGTATTAAATGTCTAGGTGCTATAGCTAAGGTAGGTGAGAGGTGAGAGTTTAAGAAACTAAAATCCCTACCTTTGAACTGCTTCCATTCTACTAGGTGAAGCAAGCACACCACAAACACAGATCAGATCATTTTCTTTAAAGCCACAGTTGATTATATAAGGAAAAGTGCTATGGAGAAAAACAATCAGGCAGGGTGAAGAGCAAGTGCGCGTCAGCTAGGACAGTCAGGAAGGCCTTACTGAGTTTACACTAAGTACAGATGTAATGGGAAGCGAGAGAATGAGGATGTGGATTTCCAGAGGAACAGCACGATAAACTGAGGGACAGCAAGTGCAGAGAACACGAGAAGACTGAGGATCTTGCATGTTTAGAGAAGTGGAAATGAAGGCAAAGCAGCCAGATCAGAGTGCCAAAGGGAGTCCATGGAGACAGTGTTCTTCCATCTCTTTTTCCTGCTCCCCACTGCCTTCATGCTCAGGTGCACACTTGCAAAATCCTGCCTACCATCACCAGTGTCAGATGTTACTTGATTGCTCATGCAAGTGGGTACATTTCCCCTCCCCAGGATGCATCACGAAAGTTACAAGGTGGCTCCAGTTGGATCCAACACCCACCTATGGTCCATCACAAGAGACTATAGAAGTTAGCTCTCTAATACCAGACCTGAATATCATGCCGGCCCCATTGGCCAGTATTCCCACACTGAGAACAGTGTTAGGGGTATGTGGATCAACACCAGAAAATCAAGTAGCTATTTCTTAAAGTAAAGGGAAATGGAAACTAGTCAGGTTCAAAGAGCAACACTTTCATAGTTTCAAATATTCCCTTGGCAGTGTGTTCAAATGAGAAAGTTGGTCAAAGAGTCATTGAACACATACCCTAATCTTCACTTGTCCAATATGAGAAAAGGAAGGAAATGAGGAAGAAAAATGTGTAATTCAGTTAATACTTAGTCACACACATATGTATTCATCTGCAGGCCAGAATGCTAAATCAAATATAATTTATTCGTGGAGTCAGTGGCTTTAATTGTGTTGAAAGAAGATAGCTTATATATAAAATACATGTGACATGGCTTTTGAGCTTTAATTTATGCAGATGAGAGCTCTTAGTTCTAAGTAGTTCCTAAAATACATTTCATTTGGGCTTTCATCTTCAAGGTATTTTCTAGCACAGCAACTGAATATACAAAGAGTATAACTGAGACAAGTTCTGCAGTACTGTGAGCAATCAGTGTGTTAAATGCCAAAGCAGAGTAGCATCACGTTTTATCAGAGTCATTTCTAATGTCTAGGTTTTATTTTTATTATAACTGCCAAAATATATTAGCTTCCACTGATATATATATATATATATATATATATATATATATATATAATCTCACTATGTTGTATAGTATAGCTTTGAACTCACTATGTAGCCCAGGCTGCCCTGAAACTTGCAACAATCCTCCTGCCTCAGCCTAATGAATGCTGAGATTATAGGCCTGTGCCACCACACCCAGCTCTCCAGAATACATAATGCCAGAAAAACATCTGGCAATCATGACACTCTTTGCAATATAATATTCTGAAATGTTAAGAGAAATTAAAATCACAACAGAATGGCAATGAATAATGTATTTCTGACACCTAAGTAAACAGCTGGCCTCTTCTTTTATTGTGACATAAAGATGTTCTTTCTCATTAGACAATGTACTAGTAGGTAAGGCTGAAACTGTTGTTTTGTTTTATTTTTGTGGTGCTGGGAATCAAACCCAGGGCCTGATGATGCAAGGTAAGACCTCTACCACTGAGCCACATCCCCAGCAAGGCTGAAACTTTAGGACAATAATCCATGCAGAATAACAAGGTAATGAGCAGTGTAAAGGCAAATTGCTCATTTCCATCTATTGAGCCATCACAAATGCCTGCTTAGGGCTGGGGATTTAGCTCAGCAGCATAAGCGCCTGCTTGGCAAGCACATGGTTGTTAGTTCGATCTCTGGTACCAAAAAACCCAAAACAAAACAAATGCCTGTTTAACACAAGAACTGTTAACTCTTACATGAACTAGTTATCCTTCAAACAAATATCGGATATAAATAAATTGCAAAATCAACCAAGAAAAGTTTGTGACCATGTTTCCAGATTTACTAATAAATCCTATAATACAAATTGCTTGAATACTTAATTTCTGTCAGATGCTTTTTTAGGCACCAGGGACACTAATTCAACAGACACTTCTGACCAATTATACTCCCATTCTACTACAATGAGAGTGATAGGAAACAAATAAAACTATTTTTTTTAAATTTAGTTTTATTAGTACATATTTGCTATACAGAATGATCACATTCATCATAGGGAATTTGTACCTGTATATATGTCTTAACTCTTCTTTTTTACCCTATTTCCTATTCCCTTCCTGTCCCTTTAACCCTTCTTCTGCTACTTATAAAAACTTCGTTTCCATTTTTTAATTTTCCATTCGTTTTTTAAAAATTCCTTTTCTCTTCCTTCTTGTTCTCCCTGTATTTTCAACATACTGTTCCTATTTTCCACTATCCATCCTCCATTTTGTTCCTTATTTATCCTTTGAGTTTCTGCAGAAGAGAAATTGTACAATATTTAATTTTGTGTGTCTACTTTATTTTAATTAATGTTATGATATCAAGATGCATCCATTTTCCTGGAGTCAGTTGACTCAAGTTTATCTTTCTTTATGGGTATGTATATATAAATACAGCAGCCATCAACGGAGGGAGGAGCATTATTATTTGGATGAAAAAAAGCACAAAAATGAATCATGCACTTTTAAAGACCATGCTTAACATATACGTATAATGGGGAGCTGTAAAAGTTCACCCTGGACTTCTGTCGCTGTGGCCAGAATTATGTAGAGTACTGAAAGATAATCTTTTGAGTCATTTTATTGAAGGATACTTACATTTGTGTGTGGGGGGTCATCTGTTCAATTTTTTTTCCTCAAATGTTCTATGTATGCAGGTTTTACCACATCTTTTTAAAAGTTTTTAATTTTTTTTTTTTTATATTTTTGGTACCGGGGATCAAACACAACCTCACACTGTACTGCTGAGCTATTTCCCTGGCTCTGGTTTTATCATATTTTACAAGTGCATAACGTTATACATACTTTTCATTAATGTGATCATTGCTGACTCTTAGACAGACCAATATTTTTAAATTTATCGTTTACTGACTCACTCTGTGCTTTAGCATTCAGGCTCTGTGTTTCATCAGTCCTGATTTTTCTCTACTTTTTCCTTCATTTTTCTATGATTTCAAGAAACACATTTTATTTCATTTTGCTACTTAACGACCAAGTATATTCATTTTAGTTTAGTATAACTCTTAAAGTTTTAATGTGCATAATTTGAAGGTTTAGCCACTCTTTTCCCAGCATGACGGAAATAACTTCAAATGTTGTAAGCCCCATTCTATGCATTCTGGCTTACGTCACTGCTATCCAGCGTTTTTACTCTACCTTAGTTTCTCTCCATCAACAAGATTCATATTATTACAATATTTACATCATGAGTGCTGACTTGAATTTACTTATATATTTATCAGAATCCACCCGCTCTTCATTCATTCTTGCATCTCACATCTTTCTCTGATTTCTTTATTCTCTATTTATTTAGAGAATTCCTTTCAAAATTTGTTTATGAAATTCATTATTGGTAAAAATTCTAAATAAAAGTTTATTTTTGTCAGAAAATGTCTTTGCCTCAACAAATTTTGTGCAGAGTAGGTATTTATACAATTATGAGTTGGCAATTACTGCCCCTTAATATTATGAAAATAATACTACACTGTCTTCTAGCTTTCAGAAAAATTACCTAATCTTCAAATTATCCTGTTTATACAGATAATATGTCTTCTATAATGGATTTTAGGATCTTATGTTTGTTCTGTCATTATTGTGGGTTTATTTATTCCACTTAAATCTGTTGTATATCTGGAATCAAAGGAATTATGGCATTCTTTAATTATAGAGAATACTAATCCATTACCTTTTAAAATATTCCTTCCCTCCTATTTGTTTTAGTATTTTCTCTCTCAAAATTATGAATACACGTATGATTAACCTTTTATGTTTTTTAGCTCTGAATTCTTTGGCATTTTCTATATATTCTTTCTCTAGATACTGCATTTTTGGTAACTTTTTCTTATCTCTCTTCCAGGTGAGCAATTCTCTTTTGGCTGTATCTAAGCAGCTAGTGGAAAAACACTGAGTTTTTTGAATTCTGGTGAATGTAACCTTCATGACCAGAAGTTTTGTTTCATTTTCAAATCTGATTGCTTTAGTTTCATGGTCGTATTTATTGCTTTTGCAATATTTTTATGTGTTTACCATTTTTCCTGATCTAAATTCTGTTACTTACTGTTCTCACTGAGATGGATAAGAGGGGTCTGACTCCCTTTAGTCTTCTTGATGGTTGGGCCAGGGCTTTCACTGCCCTCCCCATTGCTTCCCTCGCTCGGCTCACCATCCCACCACCTGCAGCCCTAATGGACAGAAGCAAAGGAGCCACTTGTCCCAGTGTCCTCCTCCCGCATGCCCCAGGGTGCTCCAGGCTGCCCCCTGGATGCTCTGACAGGAGGTGCACCATGTTGTCAGCCACCATGCCCCTCCCCTGCTGCTGCCATTTCAGATGCTGCTGCTGCCTCTTTGGAGCAGGAGGGACACTCTAACAAAGCTAGGATTTGGGGGGGGGGGGAAGGCGGGATCCAGATCCACTGTCAAGATCAAGATCTCCAACCTCCCCAAGCCCCAGTAATCTTTAAAGCGCACAGCTAACCCTTCTGAAGATCCCTTTTTCCTAACCTGATGATTGTCATGGAGGTGCCACAGCTGTCAGTCACAGATCCTATGAATCCTGTCTCTGAACCATGGTGTTTAGATATAGAGATCATACTTTTCTCTTGAAATCTTCCTTAATATGAGACGTCCTTTTAGAAGATATTTTTATTTCTAAACAATTGTACTCGTACTACATAGGCAGTTCTTAGCATAAAGTTTCCCACATCTTTCAGAGTGAAAGT
The DNA here is from genome assembly GCA_004027455.1 of Hydrochoerus hydrochaeris. NCBI lineage: Eukaryota > Metazoa > Chordata > Mammalia > Rodentia > Hydrochaeridae > Hydrochoerus > Hydrochoerus hydrochaeris. The sequence goes on from PVLA01013473.1 coordinate 23,520, forward strand.
CAGTATTTACAAACTCCAGGAAAGAACATACACATGATTTCAGATTTTCAGGGGACCTGGTTTTCAGGGGACTGGACTAGTTTCACAGCCAGGCTGAAGCCAAATTTTTCATGTCTCTCTCTGCTGACAGAGAGTTCTTGTACATGGTGTATCTTTTTGAAAAAGTCACAAATTCTGTTGTCACACACAGCAGCTGCTTCCGTTGTACACCTCTGCAGGTCCATGAGCTCACCCCTCGACATTTTACAGTTATCACAAAGGAGCATTTTGTCAAGAAGTTGAAACGCCCCCAGGTCAGGGAATCACAGTATTATAATGAGTTTATCTCTGTATGCAATTTTTTTCTCTTTTACATTTTTCTTAACTTTTGAAATAATTCTTCTTTCTCTCTCTTTTGAGCCAAATCATGTAATTAAAGGGATATTTGTTATATTTCACCTTTCTGATCCAGATGTTGCTAAAGGGGTAACTCAGGATATTTAGTCTTCTGTATTGTGCCACTGACCTGATCATATAAATTACTTAGCTTCTTTAGGACTTCTTTGAGAACAGATAGATATCAGGAAAACAAAACACACCAAATCAAAAAAAAATCATAATCTACGATTATCAAAATCATGGCTGTTGAACTGAATTTATGCCAATCATTGTTATGGAGACAATTAATTGCGTTTAGCTGGCTGTAAAGCTGGATTAATGGTTCAAGAACTCTTCCCTAATAGTTCAGCGTACTAGTGCTGCTTCACTTGGCTGCTCGCTCTCTCTACAGTGCTGTATCTATTTAGTAACGTAGTCCATGCCTCTTTACAACTTGGTGGTTATTTACCTTAGCAAGTAGCCACAGAAGACAAACTCTAATATGCAAAACCAACCAGCCTTGGCTTGATGGTGGAATGCTGGCCAAAGAAATTCATGTGGTTGCATCTGGAGCCCATGTGAAAAGAAACTACAAATGGATATAAATTTTGGCATTATGGGTTTTGAGTGATAGCCATGTAAGCATGTGGGGGAGACTAGGAAAGATTTTTTATGAACTTAGGAAAGTATGTAAAAAGGCCCAGAGACACAGAAAAGATCAATAAATTAGAAAGAAAGCTGACAAATTAAAAACGAAATTCAGAGATTCTGTGCATTATGGAATGCAGCTAGAATTCAAAAAACAATCTGGACAATGCAAAGGTTGGTAAGCATATTAAAGGACCTTGTCTATGGAAAATAATTATTAGTGGAAAATAATTACAAGTGGTGTTTCAACATAATAGTGTAGACAAACCTTTGTGTTATTTTTTTCTCCTCTTAGTCTACTTTTCTCCTGAATATCTACATAGTTTTTTCTCTCCCCTTCTTTCAGGTTTTAGCCCTATTTTCTTTTTTTCCAGTGAACTTTTTATAAACACTTGGATAGTTCCTATTCCTTTGTCTTCTTATTTACCAACATTTAACATTCAGTATATTTTTGTCTTGTTATCACCTTCCTCTCTTTTCAAAATAAAAAACTCATAAAGATAGGAATATCTGTCTTACTGAAATTCTATCTTTAATACTGACAAGAATGGCAAAGACAGTACTCTAGATGTTTTTGAATGAGTGAGGTAATTATAAACATACTGAATGTTACAAAGAAAATTCTAGCAATAAGTGGTAGAAGCAATACAACATAAAATTTATATGCAAACTTTATTTTAATTATTAATCTATGATACTATGTGATAAATAAAATGTCTATTATACTAAAAATTTGGTCTATCTGTCACAGCCCTTTCCATTATTCTATAAGAACTTTAAGTCTGAAGGAAGCAACATGCCCTTGTAAAATTCATACCAGGTAATATTCCTATGCTTTTTTTATTAGACCATGAGAATAAATAGTTCTTCATAATTTTTATTTGTCCTTGACCTTTGTGATTCTTATACAGCTCAGATACAGTACTAACCCCACATTTGGCATAAACTAACAATAATCTACTCTATATTGTTTAAGTTCCTTCTTTAAATTTCTTATGGGCATCCCAACAATTATCAAAGATTCTGTTTATCATTTTACACATATGATCTAGTTTAATCCTCAAAAAAGCAATGTAAGAAAGGAGTTATTATCCTGTTGTTACAACTAAAACAATAGTTCCTTGCAGTCATCTGACTTAAGGTTTTATGACCTTACACTGGAGCAAAATGATGTATGTCCAGTGGAAACCATACTTAATCTTTTTGATTTTTTATCTTTTCCTGAGTGATTTGTACATACAGTACTGTCTTTTGACTCTGGACAGTGACAAAAAGCCATAGGCTCCACACAGCCACATAATCACCAGAACAAAAACCAATACTCTGCAGTATTCTGTATTCAGTAAGTATGGTAAGACACTGAACACTTTTAAATATAGAGCTTTTGTGTTAAATTTTCTGCCTAACTGGCAAACTTAACATTTAGAGTACAGGTAAGGCAAGTCTAATCTAATGTTACGTGTTTTAAAAGTTAGGTGCATTAAGTACTTTCTCATTTATAGTATTTTCAACTTATGACAGGATTATTGGGATATAATCCTATTGTACTTGAGGACACACTGTATCTGCACAAATATTAATGAATACACACACCTGTGGGTGCATTTGTTTGCATACATGTACACAAATATGTATGAGAACATTTTTTAAGATACTGGCACAGCTGTTTAATTGTAAATTTGGAAGATGAATACAAAATAAATATAAAGGATATGTGAATCTTTCAGTTTTGCAGAATTATTCCCTTTATTTGATACTATCTTATTGCTCACATTCAACTAATTTATTGTTATACCCTTAAAAAGTAACATAAAAAGAGTCAACATTTTAAACTTCCAGGTTATTTCTACTTTATCTCAGCGAATTCAAGTGGATTTCCCGCTTTCCACTGAAAGTAATTCTAGGTTTTTCTTTCATAACCTTTTTTTCTGCAACTGTGCAGCAGTTCTTCATTTCAAGCAATTTGTGGCAGTAATGTAACTTTTAATTTATCCCCCTTTTTTGCACATTCTTTCTTTTCTGTTCTGTAGTCACATTATTAAAATGCAATCACCCACTATCAGGCTCATTCTACCATCTTGAATACATAAGCTTCAATCATTCTGGCATTTTTATTTATTCAAATAGCACACTCAAGTGTAATTGATTCCCTGTTCCCTTCATTTACTCTGAGCTAGAGATTTCTTTAAAATACAGATTTTATGTTATATCTCCACCTCCTTGTTAGGCTTTTTCCTAATACACTGAGGCCTTGGGACACAATTAAATAATTTGGGCAGAAGCTTGAGAGTCCCCTTGTGTAAATCTACGTGGAACTGTGCAAAGCATTTTAAGCCAAGAGAGTCCTTAAAAGCATTTCTCTTTGCTTTAATTTCAATGGTAGTATTAAGAAAGGAAGAGGAAAAATTAATTACCTGTGTTTTCTATTTCCTCTATATTTGCTAATAACCAGAAGAGAGGAAATAGTAGTGATTATAACATTCTTTCAGATGCCTTTAATAATAACACATGAAAAATGGAACTCAAAATTGAGAATTTAATAATACAAAACAATTTTTTAGAGGAAAAGGTGATGGAATGAGATTATTATAGAAATAAGCAGAGTTGCATCTTAATATGAACTTCACTTTGTAACCTTGCTTAAATTCTTGGTGTCTATGATTTAATGTTACATGCCTCTGTGTGTGTGTGTGTGTGTGTGTGTGAGAGAGATGCTGGAGACATAGCAGTTAAATAAGACCTGCTTTAAGAATTTTCTTTAATTCACCAAATTTCAGTTCAAAACCTCTGTACTATGTCCACTTTCCAATGTCTCCCTCTTTAGGCCACCCTGTTGCAATCAAACCACTAGGTTTAGAATTTCTGCTTTAAATCTTTATTTATCCATTTGCTTTTCTCCTTACATATTATCTAATCTCTCACTATGAGAGTATCTAGAGGCACTTGCTATATGTATGCTGGGAAAAATAAAAATTAAGTGTTAGGATATATATATATGTATATATATATATATTTGCATAAAAACACATATATATGCATATAAACATATATATATATATATATGAGATAGGTTTACTTAGAGAATAATACTATTTCATTATGCAGGAAGTACAGAAGAGATGCATTAGAACATCATATATATCCTGGGCTCTCTGAATTACAAGATTATATATATTCATTTCCAGAGTAACCTACAACTGTTATCATTTTCATCACTGGAAAATATTAAGTTCAGATTAGTTTCAACAATATGAACAAAGGAAAAGTTACTAAGATGTACACTTAAAATAGTTAAAATGATAAGTGTTACATTGTATGTATTTTAAAGTAATTAAACATTTAAAATACTAAAAAAACAATTATTTAAATGGACAGTGCAATTCAATGAGTACAGGGAGATATAGACATATAAAAACACAGTGGTCTTGAGTATTATGAGTCTTAGTTAATTCAAATGAAACTAATCTGCTAAGCCTAATCATTCACTGCCTGGTCTAAGCAAATATCCAGAATACATTAATTAAGCAGATTTTAAATCAAACAATACAAAATAATACTAAAAGTGAATACTATAGTCATGAAATTCACTCAAAGAAAATTCTATAGAATCCTATTAAATAGTTATTGATTATAACAGTAAGAGATGTTTTTCACAGTGCTTAGAATATTCAGTGTGTAAGAAGCAAGAGTATAATGTGACCTACGGTTCGCACTATTCAACAAACAGTACTTTTTGTTCAATAGAAACACCTGCTAAACAGCAGTTTTTCTAAATCTCCAGATTAACAAAAATTGATATTTATCATGCAGGTTCTATGAGATATATTTGAGTGGATCATTTATATAATCAAAGAGATAGTAAGTGATGTTACATTATATAAATAATTTTATTATATCCTATTTCTTAAAGAACTGGTATTCCACCCATGATAAAGATGGCAGACAAATCATACAAAAGACTTGATCACCGTGAGAACTTCACTCTTGAAATTTGTTATTAAAACAATCACTGTACTCCTCCTTGGTCAGTATCTGAGGTACTGGATCTGAGAAGTGATACAGAGTTATCCTCTGGTTCTGAGCAGTGTTATCCTGACTACCTTGTCCTTTCTGGGTAAGATTTGTTTCCTGGATTTAAGTTGATATATGAATCCTATCTGTATCATCTACAAGATATTCATGACTATAATATATGGAATAAATATTAATTATGTATGGATTGTAGCTGTGGTTCTATCTTTAATTTTTTACTTTGATGTTTTAGGTGACAGGCAAAAATTTAAAACTTTTAGAAGACATTGTAATCTATTATTAATATGATATATTGGTGACCATTCTCAAGATGCACCTCTTTATATTCATATTTCAAAGACAGTGATTTATTCCAGCTGTTCTCATCTCAATGCTTTAAGGCTTAGAAATGACGCTTCCACATTTTCTTTGCATGCACATGTCTAATATTTTATCTCCTATCAGTTATTTTCTTACGGAACTATAAATATCTAGAGGTCTAAATCATGATGGTTTGATTAACCAGAATGATAAATTAGATGTATATTGCATTTGGATCATAGGGATTTACAAGGAAGGCTGAACATTCATATAGAATTATAATGAAATACAAAAGGAGCTTTAATCATATAATGAGAATTAGGGAAGCCTAAGAATTCTTACGTAGAAAGTTATAATGTTGATAATCAAGATACTTTGCCTCAAATGTGGCAGGTAGTTAGTGATCACTCAATAGTCATATACTATTAAACACAGCTCAGCTATCTTTCATTTACAGAGGCCCAAAAGACTAAAATTGACCAATAAGTGATTAGTAGAAGCAATATGCATCACTTGAGCTGAGCCACAGAAAGGCAAAGTCAATTTACTGTACTTTGTAGTTTGTCCATAATCACAAGGAGCCTAATGCAGTGTTTCTAATGGTACCACAACTATGACACAGTAGAGTTTGTTTTACCACAGGTAAGCAGGTCACTTTGAGCAGTAGAATCCTGTACTGACTGATGTGGACACACAGAATCAGGAAGCAACACACATGATAAAATGTTAATGAGTTAAATCACTGAATTTTCATTCTAGTATGACCTAGTCTAGCCTACTGGAGACAAGATGAAGTGAGTGGTTGTAGTGACAAAAATCTACAATATGCAAGTTTGTGTAGGGAGACTAATATTGGAGATGGAAAAGGAGATGACTTCATGTTACACAGTCACAAAATATTTGATACAATTTTTCTTGTGGTAGCTTAGACTGCAGATGATATCTACCTTCTCTGAACAGAATATAAGTTAAGAAAACAAATCTCAGTGCTGTGGATAGTACTCAGAAAGCCATATAGGAAAGAGATAGGCTAGGAGAGGTCTGTGTAGGACTTATGCAGAATGAGAGACTACAGATCCTCTAGAAATCTAGGTTTGTAAAGAAATTGGGGGGAAAAAACCCAAATGTTTACAGGCCTCAAGTTGTATACTGGTCTAAAACATCTTTGAGAGACTGAAAGAAAAGATCAGATTTAGATGTAGCTGCCTCACTGAGTCTGGTAATTATTTAATAACCATTAGTGAAAGAAGAGTGTAGCTTGAGGGTGAGGAAGTACAACTCCACAGCAGATCTGTGAACTGTGTCTCGAAAAGAACATTAGGTGTGATTACTGATATGCAGAACTGCCTGAATGAAATGAATGGAAAGATCACCCCAAGCTTTTGAAACTGAGAAATTTCACTGTACATAAAAGGCACTCCTATGAAGGAAAAGAAGAGATGATGAATAGAATTAAATGCCTTACATCACTGAAACAGCACTAGCTAAGCATTGCTAGCATTAGAACCTGTCTTCTTAATTGTTACATTCAGTGGCAGTGAAGCGGACACTTTAAATGAATAATGTAGGTTTATTGGCACTGTGATATTATTATGGTTGCTAAAGGTCAAGAACCATATAGAATAAGAGCTTTATCTAATTAGTCAAGAGTACATGTCATCAATTTGTTACTAGTCATTTAAATCTCAAACCTTCTCTATTTTTTTGGAAGACTAATAGGATGGCAGAACAGAAAATAAAAGAACTGTATTCATGAGTAGTTTCATTTAGGTAAACTACATAGGCACTCTGATACCTTCAAAACTGAGCCCTTTAAATATTCATTTCAGTCATTCTTAGCTCATCATTTAAAACCCAAAGGGAGGAGAGGTGAGACTGAGGCAAGCACGAGTGCACAGCTCTAAATGGGACAACAAATAGGAAATAAGTCTGCAGGCTCATGCTGAGCTCAACTTACAAACATTACACTTTGCTTTTATGTAATTATACAAAATAGGTCAAAAAGTACAAGAGTTAATTGATAAATTAATGCTTAGTAAGCTTTTCTAAGCCTTTTTACCTTGTTAGAATGATATTATTTTAACAGGAAAAAGTCCACTGGCAATTTAAGGGGTAAGGGAAAGGGATAGGTTTTACAAATTAATCTTCACATTTTTTTCCATAGGAATACTGTTTTTCCCTCAGTCCCCTTCAAATAAAAGGCAGCTTAGCCAGCTGTTTCTTTTATAGTTTACTCATATTTTGATGCAGTGACATAAAAATCATGATTTCATGTAAGTATATGTGTTATAACATTGTTTTGACAAATATCCCCTATAAAAATACTGCCAGATTCTCAAAGCTGGCATGTGTCTCACACATCTAATTAGACTGCAAGATTATCAGGTCCTTTATAATGTATAATAGAAACTAAACCCCTCCTGAAGTGTGTGAACATCCACTTTCCACTCTTGGGAACTCTGAAGCCAGTCCTGACACCAGTGGATTAAATACTCTCTTGAGTTCCCTGAAATTACCATGAAAGGAAAGACATCCACACCAGATAAAGAAAAAATATCCTGTGAGAGGGAGCAAAATGATTCATATTATACTAATCTCTTAATATCAGAGGAATTCCTGCTTGTCCCTAAATTGTTGAAACAAGATACATCAGTTTCCCTGAAAGGAGTTATAAAATTACTTCTTCAACCAGCTATAAATTCTTAGCTTGTTTTGATTACTATCATATTACAGAAACAATAATATTGAACACTGGTTGAATTTGTCCTTTATGATAGTAAACGTAGGGATCAATAACTGCATTAGGAAGATGAGGAAACCAGAGCTTAGAGGTATTAAGTAATTTGTACAAGGCTGCTCAGTCATCAGTGGCAGACCCAGTTCTCTCTGGCTCAAACTGTGTTACGTATCAAAACATGGAAGTAAGACCCACAGCATTAAGATAGCAAAACAAGATCCACGGCATTAACTTCTTAACTGTATGCTCACTGCACAATTTGCTATATGCATAAACATATTTTCACTCCAGAGAAAAGGGTTTATACTTCACATCAAATTCTTAAAGGGGTTTACAGATTCAAAAATTTATCTGATCAAATGTATGAAGGAGAATCATTTCATCAATCCCTCCTACTTATTAATTACGTTTTCTGCTTTTAGCTTTTATGGGTTCTCTATTACACCTGCCTGTGATTGCTTATCTCTAGGAGACCACACAAGCTTTTATATTTAACAGGAATTTGAATTCTCATTTCCTGGAATTTAAAAGTGTCTCACAAAAATCATTCATTTCTTCTCTCTTTAAACATTGCTTTCTTCTACTATGAAGATAAGATATTTTGCATGAATATTAACATATCATTTGCTTTCAAACTCTTGTGAACTCTCTTCACGAGCAAGAAATAATTTACGTTCAAATGCAGAAACATCTTAATATTGGAATATTGATGAGATTAAAAACTCAAAATACTATAGGATAAAAATATATCATGAAGTATTGCTCCAATCCTTGACTCTTTCCAGCATGACTTATCCTGCTTTGTGCCTCTACAGGTAATAATTTTGTTGGTTACATATGCATATTTTCAGTATTTCTTTGTTTAAATATAAGGGAAAACATACATTTTAAATTTTCTTCCTATACATACACATAAACAAACAACTAAAATAATACCATTCTTAGGTTTGTTTATTTTTTTTCTATTTTTCATGTTCCTTCCTGCACTTCCATGTTGGACCCTTTACTGTATTATTGACAGTTTAAAATTATTTAGAGTTATCACTTGTCAAAAAACCTACTACTTCTCACTTAACTTTTGTCTTATGAGCTACTTTCCTTTTTTGAATGATATGTAAATTCTAGAACGAATAAAAAGCTATAGTGCATTAAATATGTTGCCAAGTATTCTTCATGGATTGTCTTAAGGGATCAGAAATCAGTATTTTTAAAAATACAGCTATAAAACCTTACATGAAATTGAATGAGGACATTACTACATATTTTGTCCTTTATATTTGTCAATATGTGAGATAAAATGACATGAAAATTTCAGAAATTCTCAGTGCCTCGTAGCTAATTCATATCAGGCTTAGTGTGCACAGTATTTCCTCCCTTACTTAGAATTGTGAGTAGGAGTGCTTCCCTAAACATAGCTTGGTAAGAAGTTAGTCTCAAGACAAGCAGGTGCAATGAGATTATTTAAAATCCCCTCATCTACTCAATGGTTTGAGTTTACGGAATGAATGCTACATCATGGTTTGTTCACTTCAGCTGTTGGTGGGTATCTAATTAGAAACATTCACAGGAGAACTTCATTGTATCAATACATTTTCTGGAAAAGCCACACTCTCTATAAATATAGTGTCCTACACTAACAAAAGATAATTACAAGTAAATGAAATTTATTATTAATGGATTTAAATTTAGTGTAGGATCATAATTTCTGCATTTACCCAGAATACTGCTATAGAAAAATGACATCAAGTTAAAAAAAATTCATCAATTTGCAACTATATGTCAAGGATCTCTGTATAAATATAGCAGGTGAAGAATAAAGAGTTATTGTTTGTTTTTCAACATACCTGTTATTAAAAATTATTGACTCTGTTGATAGTACTATGGTACTTTGATTATGCAAGCTACCCTGGAAAACAGAAATGTTGGAGTGCGTGAGTGCTGCATTTTCATCTCTATTCATATGTTAAGGGGATTAACTTTTATAAATAAAAAGTCCTTTCCTTAGAAATTGATTTTAAAATCAAAGTAAATCCTTGTTTGGTATTTAGAAAATATGACATTTCTAAGGATAGATTTCAAATGAATCATTCATGTTTAAAAAAACGCCTCTGTAGTCACAGAGGAACACTATAGTCCGTATAATCAGATCTGTGCAAAACCTCAGCTAAAGAAACTTCTATTCTAGTGTGTGGAATGTCATTTCTTTGACCCTTGGAATGACTCTAAGTGTTGTTTATGACTTTACCTGCCTGAAATATGGCTTTTCCATTTCATTCCACAAGTAAAGAACTTAAGTTTGTTTTCCTTCATTGCTATCTCCCCCATAAAGTCGCTCAACATTCTCCAACTGGTATTATTTTTACCACTTCTTAACTATTTAAAAACTATGTTTGCATATCTTCTGAGGTTTTGATACCCTAAGCACATACTTCTTTTCCAACCTGAGAGTCTAAACTCCTTCAGTGCAACCTTGCACACTTTTACACAATAATTTTCAGGCATCATTAGCTCACAGAATGGCTAATGGACAAGTTGCTTTGAAGGGGGTTGCCAGTACTGCTGTGATAAAGAGATGGTGGATGCTGTATGGGTCATATATGCATAATGTTATAATTTCTAAAAGACATTAATCTTAAAAATGAACCACTTGGAAGACTGAATAAGCATAACTTTTATTTCATGTATAAGCATAATAAGCATATACATGAAATAAAAGACTGACAAACTGTTTAATACATTTAAAAATAGGTACAAATTTCTAACACAAATCAAAGATAGTTATTTGCTCCAACATCTAAATTTTCTAAGTGTGTCACTAATGCCTTCTAACAATAACTAGATAAATACTGATCTACCGCATCACTTTGTGTTGCTGAAATTTATTTTGGGTGACAAAATATAGAGTGATTGTCAAATTACTGTTGATTGCATATGATAGGCACTCAATGTGTGCTAGCCGAAGTGAAAGAATTGGAACCACAATGTCGAGAGCCATTTAGTACAGCAATTACTTGCAGATTCAGACTTACAAAGAGAGGAGCCAGGGCCAAAACTGTGATTCCAAAATAATAGATAAATAAAAAGATGTGATGAAGTTCTTGTGGGGTATCTAATATGAGTTGTGTGCATTTTTAACTTTTACTCTTAAAACTTAGGTTTATTCTTACTATTGTATCTTTACATATTTAGGTTCAGGAAGTGACAAAACTAGTGCCAAAGGGAAGAAGAGGCTTCTGATACTTTCATTATTGTCTTTCATGTATTGAAAGTAGACAGTTTTGTGGCTGTGTGTGAATTCCTTTAACCTCATTTTTAGGCAGAAATATTTTTGAAAATGTCAGTGATCCAATGAGACTGCTGACCACAGAAAACATTACTTGTTTTATTGGATTGGAGGTAAAGCTTAAAAAGTAATAGCTTCATTATTTTGCACTAAGCATTCCCACATTAAGTAACTCCTGTGTCCAGTAGCCAAATTAATTTTCACTGCAATTGCACAGTAAGACAAGTTGGATGTATTTTCACAGTTTCAGAAGTGGACATATTTTTCATGTCTGCTATTTTGATATAACCTTTATATTGAATAGTATTTCAACAAAAATGTGTTTTCAATGAATTAGTTTTGTGGTTGATAGGATTCTGACAATGATTGATGTCTGATATTTCCCATCCATTCATAAATACTTCAGTACTCTCACTGCCTCTGGAAGTAAAGACACAGGGAGAAATGATCGATTCCTTTGAGGCATGGCTTGGGCTTATCATAACAAAAGTCATATCAATGACAATACAGTTTCAGTTTTGCAATGAATACAGCAATGGTTATCTTATTTTAACATGAATAAAATTTGGATTCCACAAAAGAGAAGGCACAAGGCTTAGTACAATTAGTATACTTCACAGGATTATATAATTGTAATGATGCCCCTTCATTATTCAAGTAGGTCTTTGAAGCATGATGAGTTCAGTTTAAAACTGATTTCACCTTCTCAGAGTAAGAGTTATCACTCTAGTTTGGTGTTGTAACCATATTACAGCTCTATTAGTCATATTTTACCTTTCATGGAATAGGTAGAGTTATCATTATTCCTTCAGGTCAAGAACATTACGATGTTCATGATTTAAATATTTGTAAGCACTTAGCGGAAGCCTGCATCAGGGGTAAGCTGCCCAGAATCTCCACCAAGGGCCCGCCCTCCCTCCGGGAACTTAGCAGAAGCCTGTATCAGGCATAGGCTGCCCAGAATCTCCACTTTGGGCCTGCCCTGCCTCCAGGAACTTAGCGGAAGCCTGTATCAGGTGTAGGCTGCCCAGAATCTCCACTTTGGGCCTGCCCTGCCTCCAGGAACTTAGCGGAAGCCTGTATCAGGTGTAGGCTGCCCAGAATCTCCACTTTGGGCCTGCCCTGCCTCCAGGAACTTAGCGGAAGCCTGTATCAGGTGTAGGCTACACAGAACCTCCACCATGGGCCCGCCCTGCCTCTGGGAACTTAGCTGAAGCCTGCATCAGGGGTAGGCTGCCAGGAAGCTCCACCAAGGGCCCACTCTAACACCTGAAACTCTGCACAAGCCTGCCTCAGGGTTAGGAACCTCCCCTGTGAGCCTGCCCTGCCACTGGGAACATCGAGGAGGCCCGCCCAAGACTGAAAAAAGCCCTTGGACTGCTACAGATGGGCCTGGCCTCCCACCTGGAACATCAGAAGATCTCAGCGGTATCCACTTAGTGTGAGAAAATTTGGAACTTTGCTCCTAGGTGGTGAACTTTGGACTACACTGGATTGACTGTATCAATGTGGTGAGTATACCCCTAAAATAGAGGCATACAGCAGATCAATAGGGCCAGTAGTAAAAACCCCCTCCAACTAACTGTAAGATTTGATGTGTCTGAAAAGAATGTGTGTGATCCCCTCCTATACATAGAAAACACCAGGCAGAGTGAAAATGACAAAATGAAAAAGCAAAATGCAGTCTCAAACATATAGTTCACCAGAAGCAAGTGTAGGAGACATTGAAATAGAGGACCCCAAAAGTAACACACCAGGAATCTCTGAAAAGATAGCCAGTGAAATAAAAAAAAAA
>PVLA01013474.1:0-36658 GCA_004027455.1 Hydrochoerus hydrochaeris
AAAAGTTTCTGTACTTCAAAGGAAATCACCAACAGAGTGAAAAGAAAACCAACAGAGTGGGAAAGAATTTTAACCAGCAACCCCTCAGACAAAGGACTTGTGTCCAGAACATATAAAGAATTGAAAAACATCAAGCCCCCCAAATTCAATGACCTTCTCCAAAAATGGGCATCTGAGATGAACACACAGTTCTCAGAGAAAGATATACAAATGGAAAATAAATACATGAAGAAATGTTCACCATCACTGGTCATTCGAGAAATGCAAATTAAAACAATATTGAGATTCCACCTCACTCCGGAAAGAATAGCTGCCATCAAGAAAACAACTGAAAACAAATGTTGGCGAGGCTGCGGGTGAAAAGGAACACTGCTCCACTGTTGGTGGGAATGTAGACTGGTGAAACCATTATGGAAATCTATATGGAGAATTCTCAGAAGACTAGAATTGGAAGCCCCATTCAATCCAGCTATTCCCCTCCTGGATATTTTCCCAGAAGAACTGAAAAGTTCATATCACAGTTATATATGTGCACCCATGTTCATAGTGGCATAATTTGTGATAGCTAAATCCTGGAAACAACCAAGATGCTCAGCTACTGCAGAGTGGATGAAAAAGATGTAGCATTTTTATACAATGGAATATTACTCGGCTATACAAATGGATGATCTTGAGACCTTCATAGGTAAATGGAGACAACTTGAGACGATCCTCATTAGTGAAATAAATAAGAATCATATTTATAAATATCACAATGTGTCTCTAGCGTAAAAAGTAAGTAAGAACTACAAGTTTAATAGAACCAAAATGTGTAATTGCTATTGTAAAAAGAGAGGAAAAGAAAGTGCTCTAAGGGATATAACTACATGTATGTTTGAGTGTGTAAAATAGATGACCATATTGCTGAATCTTTGTTGGATCTTTGAGCAGAACTGTTTGTAGTCTGACTGTTTGAATGTCTACTATGTACCCTTTAACTTTGTACCCTGAACAACTACATCCAGGATGACAATATGTAATTTATAAACTACTGATTTCTTAGTGGTTTTTTTCTCATTTTCCTTTTTTCTTTCTTTCTTTTAGACTGCTGTATTGTTGCTACCCTTTTTGTTTCACTTTTTTTCTTCTCTTTAAATAAAAATTTAAAAATGTATAATTGCTATTGTTAAAAAAGAGGAAATAGGAAGCACTATAAAAGATATAGCTGCATGTATGTTTAGGTGTGTGGGATTGATAACCATATTTCCAGATTCTTGTTGGATTGTTGAACAGATGTTTGCACTCTCACTGCTTGAGTGTCCACTTTGTGAGGTTTAATTTTGTAACTTGAAAAACTATTCCTAAAAGAACAATATGTAATTTATCAACTAGTGATTTCTTACTGTTTACCTTCTTTTCTTAAAATTCTGCAATATTTCTAGCCTTTTTCTGTTTTTTTCTCTTTAAATAAAACAATTTAAAGAAAGAATCCAATTTCATACTTCAACTTGTAAATACCCAGTTTTTCCAAGATGTTTTTGTGGAACAGATGAGTCTTTCCCCAGTCTTGGTACCCTTGTCAAAGATCAGTTGACTGCAAATGGCTTTTTTCTGAGCTCTCTGTTCTGTTCTGTTCTGTTTTGTCAGTTTATATGTATGTCTTTATCCCAATACCACACTGTTTTGATTACTGTAGCTTTGTGAACTATGTTGAAATCAGGAAATGTGATGTATTCACTAGTGTTTGTTTTTGTTTTGAGGTAAGTTCTCACTATGTAGTGAAGGCTGGGCTTGAACTAACTTATGTAGCCCAGTCTGGCCTTCAACTCACAGTGATCTTTCTGTCTCACCCTCTTGATTGCTGGGATTACAGGCACATGCCACTATGCCTGGCTTACTTTTATTTTTCTTGTGCAAAATTGATTTAACTCCTTGGAGTCTTTTGCGGTTCCATATGAATTTTAGGATTGATTTTACTATTTCTATGAAAATTCCATTAAAATTTTGGTATGGGCTGCCTGAATATGTAGATTACATACGAACATTTTAATAACAACATTGATTTTTCCAATCCATGAATACAAAATATCTTTCTGTTTATTTGTACCTTTTTTACAATTCTTTCATTATTGTTTTATGGTTTTGGCATACTGATCTTTCACTTCCTTGGTTAAATTTATTCCTAAGTATTTTTTTTGTGATGCTATCATACACGGAGTTGCCTTATTTAATGTCATTTTCAAATAGTTTCCTGTTAGTGTATAAAAATGTGGCTGGCTTTGGTATACTGATTTTTGTATCCTGAGACTTTATTGAGTTCATTAATTATAACAGTCATAACAGGTTCTATGAGCCTCTTGTCTATTTCTCCTAAGGCAGTGCTCTGAACTATCCCAATTTTGCAGAGTCCAGCCACCTGTCTGGGTGTGTTCATAAAAAATCTGCAGACTTAGGACTTATGGGAGAGTGCATGCATGCTGCCAGCTAGGGAGAGGGACTACATAGTGTTAGGGGTGTATATGAGTCACTTAGGGAAGTCTGCAGGTGGTATTTCCTATGAGGTTCATGGGCGGGCCTCTTTAAAGCATTTGTGAGATAATCAACAGAAACAATATTGTATCCCTTTGTTGAATTCTGTGCTTCAGTTATCATGAGCACATTCCTTTCTCCTGAATTTGGATGCCTCCACATTATTCAGTCATACCAATCCCTTCAGTGAGTTGGGTGGGGCAAGAAAGAAGTTAAGTCTCTTACACAACATCCAACATGGCAGGGCAAGCTGGGCATTCATTAGACACTCACTGTCCCCTGTAGGAAAACTCACAACCAAGAGGTGGATAGGTCTTTCTTAGTACTGAGCTGTGCCACTGTGAGAAAGGGGTGATGTTGGTAAAATTAAGCCTTTTTTCTTACCTTTACAATGTGTCTGTTTTCATTTACTTGTTCCAATAGAGGTCTGGGAACTTCTAATTGACTCCTAATCTCCCACAAAGATAGATAGATAGATTTTATATATATATATATATATATATATATATATATATATATATCTCCATGGATGATTGTCAAAATCAGTTTTTATATAAGGAGATAAGGGCAGAAAACTCCTATCATCTTACTGATATTACTCTTAACATCTGAGTTAATTTTAATATTGACTCAATACATAGTAGTGTACATTTTATGTTCTCTCTCTCTGAACTGATCTGTGATTAACTGTAATTATGTGAACTTATGAAATGCCCCAGCAATGAAAAGAGATATAGTATAAATTCCTCTATGAAAGACATGTTTGTTCCTGAGCTTGAAAATGGAATTATCTAGACTCCTTGAGGCAAGATGGTTGAGTTCATGATCTTGGTCTTTGGTGACTTTCCCCTCTATTTGTGACCCATTTAACCTTTCCCTACTTGCCTTAATTTCCTCAGATTTAATCTCTCTACTCATGTGCCTTCCTTCTTTGTCCTGTGTTGGGACAGCAGAGAGTCATGCTCAAACATAAGGCAATGAAAGGCATTGCACAAACCATCACTGGCCTACTGTAGCAAAAATGGTTCTACTCAGCAGAATCCTATAGCTCTCACAAATGGCAATGTGGTCTGGGTGCCCATAACTCAGCCACTGCTGTCTCTGAAGAAGGGAGTATTTCCTACCCACCTCATCAGAAAATGTGTTCCCAGTGCTTACTAGAGAAACAGATTTAATGCATGATATGCAAATACATAAGAATTTACAGTCTAAACGCACCTGATGTCGTCTGATTGAGGAAGAATTTACACAATTGACTTGCAATGGCTGCCTGGAGAGTCAAGTGTAGAAGAGTGTAGAAGGTCTCTCTGAGCACTGGATAGCAGAAGGATCCATTCAAAGGCCTGGAGCTCACTGCAGTCTCCTGTGCAAGTCTTCATCAGGAGGCCAAAGGGTCTGCGATGGAACATTGAAGGGTCATCCAGACCCAGAACTATGCTGACTCAGTTTAGTTGAGTGTTTCTTATTCAAATTGACACAGTTAACTATCACAAAATAGCATCTGCTCCATGCATTCTGGACTCAAATCCATGTCTTATCTAGGAACATCTGAGTAGCTAGAAAGGTTACAGGGAAAGAAAAGTTATGATTTTAATCTCTAAAAGGTTAGCAATCATGAAAAGTTCTATGTATATAAGAAGGATGTTTAAAAGATGCCAGGTTGCAGGGGATTTAGCTCAGTGGCTTAAGTGCTTGTCTGGCAAGCGCAAGGTCATGAGTTCGATCCCTGGTACCAAAATAAATAAATAAAATAAAAGATGCCAGTTGGTCACAGATGGGAAAAATAGCCACCACACAAACATATTCACACACTCATCTCACACACACATTCATGCACAAACAATTATACTGTAATGATGACTATTGTAGAATCACTGAGGCCTGGGTGTAAAAAGCCTGCATTGTGTTTTGTAGTCACTTCCTCCCAGAACCAGCTGGCTCTTGAGACCCTGTCTGGGACCCATTCCACCTGCACTTCAAATCTATGTTAAAGTGTCACTGGAACTCAATGAAGCATTACTACACATCCTCCAGAATGGCTAAAACATAAAAGGAGGGTTGACACACCAAGTAGTATCCTGATAAAGATGTGAAAAATTTGGACTCATGCACTGTTAGTATAAGAGTAGATCAACTGCTTTGGAAAAGCTGATTTTATGGCATTCCATGACAGAGCAATGCCATTTTTGATATTTAACTAATGGTGATGAGTATTTATGGCCACCAGAAGACATGTACAAAAGTACTAATGGCATTATTGTTTGCAATAGCCCAAAACTAGAAAGAACACAAGTGTCTGTCAACAATAAAAGGGAATCCCTGCATGGTAGCGCACACCCGTATTCCCAGTCTGGGAGACCAAGGCAGTAGGATCATATGTTCAAGCCCAGCCTGGGTGATTTAGTGAGACTCTGCTTCAAAATACAAGTTAATAAAAAGGACTAGGGATGCATCTCAATGCCGAGGCCCTGAATTCAATTTCCAGTACCAAAGCCAAAATCAAAAGAAAATAATAGTAAAAGGAATAGATAACTATTGTGATATACACAAAATGAAATACTACACAGCAATCAAGAAAATTATTGAACTACCCCTATGCATGATAATATGAATGAATCTAACCAACAGTGTTGAGGAAAAAAAAACATGCAAAAAAGTATATTCTGTATCATTCCATTTATGAGGTATCACTAAAATATATGATGAATATTTAGATTTTAAAGATTTATTGTGGTAAAAGATACATTTCTATTACTCTCCCTCAGAATACTCCCCAGTTCCTCTAACACATTTGCTGTTGAGCACCAGGGGATAAGAAATAATATTTTACTATGCTGGGGGCCGGGCTATGTGACTCGGGTCCTATGGTCTCAAGGCTGGTGTGATATTGCTTTCGGAACAGAGAAGTGTGCAGAAGGCCACATGCTTCCTGGCTGCTCAGAGAAAGCTTGTAAGGCAGCATTCCTAAAGCAAGATAACATCTGCTGAGGACAATCTAAAGAATGCAGGCATTCTGATACAGAGGAAGACTCATTTTACATTAAATTGCTCCCCATCCACTGCAGTTACTGTTCCACAAAAAGTACACCACCCCTTCCGCTATGTCCCTACTTTGCTAATTAAAAGTAAGACTGTCCACTAGACACAGGTTCCTCCTGGTCCCCTTGTACCTTAAGTATTGTCTCTTGTCTTCCTTTATTCCCTCCATTCCCCCCACATGTATCCAGGAGTCTGATTAGTCCCTGGCAATTTATCTCATCACTGTTCTAGGCAGGCGCTTAGGCCACTGAGCTAAATCCTCAGCCCCCTTCTCATCACTCTTCTAAAACAGTCCTGCCAATCTTTTCATGAGTGTTTTTAGTTGTGCCATTGTGGTTGCCTCAATATCTTGAATTCATTCAAAATGTTCACCTTTATGGTCATTTTGATTTTGAGGAAGAGCCAGAAGTTACATGGTACCAGTTCCAGTGAGCAAGGTGGATGAAGATACACCATAATCTTTTTACCAGCCTTCCTTTCTGCTGGACAGCACTCAGCATAACATTCATTGTGGTTTTGATCAGCCTTTGTAGTGACACAAAAGAGGACTTCCAGAACTCTTCAAAAGGCAGCAAAAATGATGGCATACATACATTTGAAGCAAGGGACAGTATTTTTACTATAATTTTTAAACATTTACACATTTACCATATATCTTGACCACACTGCATATATGAAATTCAAGAATATGTCTATGGCCATACCACCTTGAACACACCTGATCTTGTCTGAAATTCAAGAATATATGAACAAGTGCATGACAGTATATCCAAATAACATCTTCTCTTAGTGCAAAGGCAGGAGTTAATGAGAAGAGGCATGAAGGAGCCTTTTAGGGTGAAAAAAACATTTATTAAGATCTGTATACTTTGTGAAAGTTATACCTCAATTTTTAGGGGGAAAAGACTGTAGAAATAAAGTCACATATTCTTAAATGCCATGACCCTTGTGGTTCTTGAAGTTAAGGACTGCAAGAGGATGAGAAAATAAAGAAGAGACAAAACTGGGGTCCCTTATACTCCTGATGGGAGGAAAGGTGCTGCTTAACCAATGAAGAATGTTTATTTATATACTGGGAAAGATAATGTCAATTTCAGCCCCTCTGCCTAGTAACCCATTGCTTGGATTGTCTAGAGCTTGGTGTTTTTGCTGGTCTGTAGCAACTTCCTCAAGTGGCTGACCATGGTGCTTTTTGTTTTCTGGTAGGGTCATGTCTGTGTTATGCCAGTTTCGATGGCTCACAACACTTAGAGCTTTAAGAAATATTTTCAATTAAACATAAAAAAAGAATTATCATCTGAAGAACACAAAAAAATCCTAAAACTCTGAAGAGATTTGGTGAAGATATTAGTTATTGGATGATCTCAATCAGGAATGGATAGCTAGATAGCTGGATAGCTAGATATATAGGATAGAGCTAAAAATACAGCTAGAGCTAGAAATGAGAGAAAAAAGAGGGGTCTGCTTTTGCTTTGCACCTTCCTAGTCCTTCAGAAATGAAACTTTATGCAATTGAAGCCTAGAAAACTAGCCCACTTGAAATTCTGTAATATTTCTATCCTTTTTCTGTTTTTATCTCTTTAAATAAAAATAATAATAATAAAAACTAGCCCAAAACATATGTGCTCTGCTATTTCCAAAGAAAAATAACTTCTTTGAACCATGGGAGATAGCTAAGGATTTATATTTATCTTCGTTACCATGATGAAGGATCTGGAACTTTAAAAGATTCAAATGTCATTTAAACTCAATTCTTCTGACTTCTAACCAAGTCCTTTTCTTGTGGTGCTCATAAGAACTAATTTCAATACAGCTAAATGCAGTAAGTTATCTTGAATTGGGTCCTGGAAGGAAAAAATTATATAAAGAACATTTTGAAACAATTGATAAAATTTCAATACAGATTACATAGAATAATACTGTATCTACCACTGTGAAATTTCTTGACCTTGATATTCATGTTGTTTCAGAAAGGTGTAAATTATCCTTGTTGATAAGAAATGCATAAAGAAATATTAAGAGAGAGATCATCATGTCTACAATTTGCTCTTAAATGGCTAGAAATAAATGGGAGAAAAAGAGAAACAGGGCAAGAGAGAGAGCAAACCTGGAAAAACATTAAACATATATGAATCCAAGTTAATAATACAAGTATTTATTGTATTATTTTTCTAACTTTTTTGTAGGCACTAACTTTTTTCTGAATGAAAAGGTTAAAAACTGTGATTTTTCAGATAAAATCCAGTCACCTCTGTGTTACACACATCACACAGAAATATAATTATCTTAGGCATTGTGTAAGAAAATGACAGATTTCTAATAATACTAACAGATTTATTAGCTGCTTCCTTTCATCATCACACTGGCAGAATAGCCCCTCTTGCTTTTAGTTGGCATGGCCTAGTGAATTTAATAAGAGGGTTTGCTCTGCTGGGACCAGTTGTAAGTTTTCACAGACCACAACAGAACATTCTATTGTGATGCCTTTAGGGAGAGGAAAAGTCTACAGCTTCATGATCTCTGCTGCCCTATAAATGTCTCAGAAAGGTAGCAAGACCAAGGAGGGCTTAGCTAATGTGGTATACTCCAACTTTGCCACAGTATTATGACCTGAATGTATCTTGGAAGCATAAGAAGTGTTGGACTTGAACTGGATTATTTTTTCTTTTTTGTTGCATTTTGTTTGATTTTGATATTGGAGTACCAGACAATAAACCCAGGTCCTCCACACTGAGCTACATTCCCAGCTCTTTGTATTTTTTTTTTATTTTGAGGGAGGGTCTTTTTTTTTCGTTTCATTTATTTATTTATTTTTAATTTATTTAAAGAGAAACAAAAGCATGTAAAGGGTAGAGATAATACAGAATTTCAAAAAAAAGATAAACAATAAGAAATCACTAGTTGATAGATTACATATCGGCCTCTTAGAAATAGTTGTTCAAGTTACAAAATTAAAGTATACAAGGTAGATATTCAAACAGTGAGAATGTAAACAGTTACACATGCATGAGTCTCTACATGTATTTCTATTCTTTCTGTATTAGAGGGAAAAACAAAACTTAGCAAGACAAAACAAAACAAATTCTTATAAAAACACGAAACAAAAAAGTCATATAAAACCACAGTACAAGGTGATCTACAATGATTACTACATTGTTTCTTATTATCTTCAATAGAATGCTCTATATCATCAGGCATAATTGAATATAGCAGTATAATTGAGTATAGCAGTACACAACAATATTAGTAAAAATAAAGCATTGTAGACATTGTAAAACTTCAAAGGCAGGTAATAATCAAACCATAGTGGAGATTCTAGTGAATCTTGTCATCTTAAGTGCAGTTTCCTATACTCTCAGACTTGATACTATCAATCATAATAGCTTTGAATAAAATCTATCAATATAAAACAGCGATCTAACAAACCAGATTCGATTACAATCAGTCATGGTAAAACAGTATAGGTTTTACAGAGCTTTAGATTAAGTTAATATGAAATTAAGGATGATTACTGTACTATATCCTGTTATTTTTGGGATTACTGTCTGTGCCCTCAAATCTAGTACAGGTAGAATGACTGGAACAGAATATAATACATCTAAGCAGAGTAGTGTGAGTAATGTGGGATTTAAATCCTCATGCACTATTAACAATATAGCTTATCAAGGCCATCTATGTTAGAGATTCTAGCCATCATTCTCTGCCTCATTTCTGCTTTGCTATTTTTTCTGCCTGTTTGTCTAGTTTTCTCCTTCATTCTACTGCCTGCCCCACTCACTGAGGCCTTTCTGCCACTGTTCCTAAAATCCTGATTTTTTCCTCTCTCTCTAGAATGTCCTTCAGTATTCTCTTTAGGGTTGGATTGGTGGTCACAAACTCCCCCATTTCCTCTTTGTCATGGAAGCACCTTGTTTCTCCATTAATTTCTAGTGACAGTTTTGCAGGGTACATCAATCTGGGCTGGAGGTTATTTTCTTTCAGGGCTTGGAATACTTCACTCCAGGGTCTTCTTGATCTGATGGTCTGTGTCAAGAAGTCAGCTGTGATCCTGATGGGCTTACCTTGATAGGTAATCTGTTTCTTTTCTCTGATGGCTTTTAATATTCTGTTTTTATATTAAATTTCTGGTATCTTGATTATTATATGTCTGTGTGTAGCTCTGTTTTGGTTGTAGGTGGCTGGAGTTCTGTATGCCTCACATAACCAAATGTCATTTTCTTTTCCCATGCTTGGAAGTTTTCCTTGATTATTTTCGTGAATAGCCTTTGTAATTCTCCTGTTTGTATTCCTGCTTCTTTGTTCACATTTCTTATTCTTAAATTGTAGATTATCTTGTCATCTTCTAGCCTTTATATTGTTACTGCCTGTTTCCTTGTTATTTTTAAGAGATCTTTCCTTTCATGATCACACATTGCAAACTTATCTTCAAGTTTTGATAGTCTATCCTTAGCTTCTTTTAAGGAGTTTTGCCAGCTTTCAATGGAGTTTTTAATTTCCTGGTAGTCTCGTTGAATCTACTTCATGTATTCTATATTTTCTTTATATTTTTATTGAATGTTTCTCTCCTTTTTTGTGTTCCTCCCTTCTTCCATCTGTATCTTCCTGAGAGATTCTTCCTGAGAGCATTTCTTTTATTACTCTACTCATATCTTGCATTACCTGATTTAATATTTCAGTTTTGAGCTCATTTACAAGGTCCCGAAGATATCTTTTAAAGTCCATTGAAGCCATGTCTGATGTTGCATATTTGCTGCCCTCAGTCTCCCTTGTTTTTCCCTCTCCTGGATCAGTGCTCTCATAGTTCTGTACTGGGGGCCTCCTGTTGTCTCTCTCTCCTGTCATGGTCCAAGCCTCCTCCACACAGGTTTACAGTGCAGGTCCCAGCCCCCTTCTCTGTTGGCCATGTTTCCTCTGAAGCACACTGACAAGGGACCTCCGCCCTCTCCTGCCTACCCCTCCCCACTGGGCCAGCCAAACTTCAGGGGCCTTCACCCAGTTAGTGTGTGCTAGGCGCAGGGAATCAATTTGGGATTGCTCTTTGGGTCCCAGCCAGGGGTGCGACCCAGTCCAAGCAAATCCCAGAAATCTGCTCTGGGGAGGGAGCAACCAACTGAAGTCACTGTTGCTCCCAGTTCAGGCTCCTCCTGCCAGATTCCAACATGTTGCCCATCTGGTCACGCCCTTCCCATGTGGGGGGTCTCATTCCCAGCATTAACCGTGGATTAATGAAGGTACCTTTACCAGCTCTGCTCTCCACTGGGCTCACCAACCCCCAAGTTCAGTGCTGCTGATTCCTGTGAGTGGCAGTGGGAATGAGTTTGGGTGGCTGTGCCGGCCAGCATGGATTCAAGCTGGCGCAAATTCAGGCCAGTGCAGACTTCATGGGTTGCAGTGAAAATGCTGTGTCCTGTAATTTTTAGCTGTTCCAGTTGTAGTCCTGACTTGTTTGATGAGCTTTTTTACATTTTAATTTCTTCCTGTGTCAAGAGGATCCATCTCTGTCTGTCTGGGTCTCTCCAGGATGTTTTATTCTGGCATATGAGTTGTTTCTCCTGGGAGGCTTTGTATTTTGTTGTTCACTGATCGGCCGTCTTGACTTCTTCCCAAGAGGGTCTTTTTAAGCTGCTAAATTTCCCAGATTGGCTCAACCTTGTAATCTGCCTGCCTCAGCCTCCCAGAGTACTGGAATTATAGGAATAATGCCCACACCCAGTTCTTGAACTCAATTCCTGAGTCCACCATGCCTGAGTTGTTTTATGGTCACAGGCATGGTCCAGTGCAAGAAAATGGTCTATGACTATAAAACAACTGCACAACTCTGGAATACAGAAAATTCAGTAATTGAGTTCAAATTTCCCTCCACCCTCTACCATGGTAATATGAGTGCCCCAAATTGAATTAAATAAGAAAACTCTGTTTAATGTTTGAATTTATGGACTAAGAGTTGACTATTCCTAGGACATTAAACACATGTATCAATATGAAATGTATGATAAGCCAAGCACTTCACATTGATTTTCTAATTTTGTCCTCACAGCTGTATAACTTAGGTAAAAATAATCCCACAATGTAAATAGGAATGAGAAACTTAGAAGAGTTAATAACTACTTACCTGAAATCACACTATGAGTAACTAGCAGAGCCAAAATCTGACTCAGGCAGCCTGACTCCAAAACCAGAGCTCTTTGCCTCTTTATCATATTTGTAGCTATAGGCAGGTGGCTACTCACCTACTCTGAAGGCCAGTTCTCACTATATAATTTCTACTTTGAGTTCCCAACACATCACGACCTGTGGTTTATTAAAGGAAGATTCCACTCTGTGGTGTAACAGAAATGTAAGAAGCCTATCCCAGTTTAACAGAGCACAAGAAAATCACTCATTTTATCCCTTTCAATAGGCAGCCAAACTTTCCATACCACAGATGACTAAAATATGAGCTGATTGTGCCCAGGAGGGTGTAGTTCTACTGCCAAATGTCCTGGCTGGAGATGCTCTCATCTCCTGAAAAATGTGAGTTTCTATCAAATGAGATTGGCATTCTCCACTCTCCCCACAGATGTGTAACTTATTCAGGTAAGCCTGCCAAAATCACACACAATGCCTCATCCAGAACCTGAAAAGAGCTGGTCCTACACAATTTGTGAAACATAGGTAATTGCAGATTCTGATTACTTCTTAGAGTCCTTGATGTCTCACATGGGTAGCCAACGTAAAGCCCTCCAGGGCAGTGGGGATCCTTCAGTCTCCACTTGGAGAGCAGGTCCATATGACAGAAATCAAGGGAATCATTCAGATAGAACTTTGCTTTCCCAGGATTTGGTGGGGCAGGTTCACATGCATGAATGGGACTTTTGGGAATCTACACTTTCAGTGGATCCAAACCACACACATCACAAAAATCTATGGGAAATAATGTCTTCCTTATGAGTGGACCAAAAGTTAGCAATAGTCTCCATTTGGCTCAGTGATACTCTGGGTGGGGAAAGGATTGAAGAGCCTTTTCCTCTCAGAAAAACAGGAAATATGGTCAGCAAAGGACATAGTCAGCTTTCAGTGCTATGACAAAATGCCTGAGAAAAACAGCTTAAAGGAGGAAAGATTTATTTAGGCTCAGGGTTTTAGAGGTCTCAGTCCATAGTCAGCAGGCTCCATTGCTTTGGGCCTGGAGTGAAGCAGACATCATGTCAGAAGGGCATAAGGAGCAAAGTTACTCATCTCATCACATCTGGGAACAGAAAGGTAAAAGAGCCAAAGAGAAAGGGGCCCAGGACCAGTCCCCAGGGCTACACCCCCATAACTCACTCCCTTCAAGTAGGCCATCTCCTAAGTGTCAATTAACTCACAATAAGGTCATAAAATTATTAATCCATCAATGTATTAAACTACTGATGCAGCTATAGCCTTTGTGATTCCAATCACATTCTGAAAGCTGTACCCATGAGCACATGAGACTTTGGGGGAATATTTTATGATCTAAACCATAACATTCCACCCCTGGTTCACAAAAGACTCATGTCCATCTCATCACACAAAACGGATTTTGTCTATTTCCAAGAGTTTCCAAAATCTTAACAGTTCTGGCATTACTCAAAAATCCAAGGCAAATATCCTCTCTGACACTCAAGGCAAATTTTAGCTGGGAGACCTAAAGCAAAACCAAAATCCAGCAGGAAAACATTAACTCCTGTAACTCATTATCAGGCAACTGGAGCATGTAGTGATAACACATGAGCTCCAAAGGACTCCACCCCTAAAACCTTGCCAGTTGTGGCTTACATTGCCACTCTCTTTGACTGGCTCTAACATGTGCAGCTTTCCTCAACATATGTTGCATTTTTTTTCCATCTTTAACTTCTTGGGGCTTTCACTGAAGCTTTGAATTGACTCTCACAGTTTTACATACTGCCCATTCAATGGTTGCCTGCAGGGATTTCAACTCTGTCACACAATATCTGGCCTCCCACACCTTCATTTGAAATCTCAGTGGAAGCCTCTATGGCCACTAACACTTGCATTCTGTGTGCCTACACAACCAGCATCACATGATTGATAGTGTCTTAATTATTTTTCTGGTTTCTGAAATAAAATACTTGACACCCAAAGTTAAAGGGGAAAGGTTTATTTAGTTCAATATTTGTAGAGGTTTCAGTTCATAACAGATAGCTCCAAGGCAGAGTGGCACAAGGCAGACGGCAACAGTTCATGGCTGCAGAAGATAGCAAAAGCTATAAGGCAGGGAAAAAAGCCTCTTTCTGTCCCTTATGTTGTATGCAGGCTACCTGCCCTAGGGTGGATGTAGCACTCACACCCTTAATCCTATCCAGAACTAAGCCAAAATAATCAGTGGACTCTTTACTAATCACATACCCTTAACAGCAATAGCACACATTCTAGATTCAGCCAGCTCTGAAAAAGCCCCATGACTGCTTGAGGCTTTGCAGAGACATCTAGACAGAACCCACAACAGATACCAAAGTCTTCAATCAGTATGAACAGTACCCAAGCCCACTTGAACTATGGCTACAGAAGTCTCAGTACCTGAAGAGATGAGCATGGTGAGATGAGTCCTGAGGAAACAATTCCTAAGCAACACTGTGTGACCAGGCTGTCCAGACACTCTCAAAGCAAAATCTTCAAAGGAGTTTAACCTTGAGTTTTACACCCTTGACGACATATTTTGTGGGTACCAGCCAATTTCTGAGATACCCTCAAGCATGTTTCCTATGGTTCTGGCAAAAAGTACTTAACTTCCTTATAATGATCATCTCCTTAGAAACCACACCTTCGTTGCTCTCAATTTTAAACATGCTTCTTTTCTGGCCAAATTGCAAATTTTTCAGATCCTTGCACTTTGCTCTCAATTCTCACTGTAAATGTGGTTAAAAGCAGCCAGAAGTATCCAGGCCATCATCTGAACATTGTGCTTCCTAGAAATTTCCTCTAACAGATCAATTAGTCTGTCACTTTTAAACAGCCTCCTGAAAAGTCTTACAACATGTACAAAATCCTGACAAGTTATTTGCCAGAATGTAACAACATGAATGTCATTATGATGTGCGATAAAATATATGGTGAATGTTGCTGCTGAGTGCCATCAACAGAAAGGCAGGCTTATAAAAGCACTACACTGTGTCCTCATCTACTTCATTCACCAGATCTGGCACTGTGCAACTTTTGGCTCTTCCCCAAACTCAAAACAACCATGAAAAGAAAACCTTTTGAATCAATTCAGGACATTGATGCAGTCATGCAATTAAGGTACTATGAATTTGAAGTCACTGGGAATGATCATCCTTTAATATAAAACCAACTCAGAGGTTTATATCGTTATATTCTTATAATTTCTCTCCATTACATTGTTCATAATTTGAACTACTAACCCTAAGACTCAAATTTGATCTTACCTTGTCATGTAAGGAATTTGTACAAATGGAAGCACAATGTTTGAAAAAACTTTGCCTCACTTTAAAAGATAGAGCTATATTATCATACATTCTAAAAATATTTTTAAAAAAGAAAAGATCTGCTTCAGTGTAATAAAATTAAATATCAACAAGGAAAGGATGCCCCATCCTCTCCCAAGAAAAGTTTCTTATCTGAATGTTTAAAAGTGCATTTCTTATTAATTTTTGGGTCAAAAGAAGACCTTTTAAAGTGGAAACAATCTATTTCTAAGTTAACAGAACAAAATCCATAGGAAGTGGCTAAAATGAAAGATTATTGTACTTTAGTACAATAATTAAAATAAGAAATATAGAAGATAAACTAAATTTTCAACTGGGGAAGCAAGAAAATGGAAATGAACCTGAAGAAAAACAAAAGGGAAGAGCATGTTGAAAGAAGAAATAAATTTTAAAAATCAGTAAGACCAAAAGACTGGAAACCCAAACTTATATATGGCAAATATATCATAAATGTATACCCAGGATCATGCTCCAGTGGTGATACAGATGTTTTAATTTTATCAGCTCTGATGGTTTTGATTGCAAATAAGAAATTTAATTCACAGGACTTGTTATTTTTAAATATATAACATACTTTTGCCTTATGTATTAGGGTTCTCCAGAGAAACAAGAGCAATAGGATGTGTATACACAGAGATTGAGACTTATTTTAAGATTTATTCACATGATTATGGAAACCGCAGGGCAGGTCAACAGATTGGAGATGCCGGGAAGATCTGATATTGCTTTTCAAGTTTGATAGGCTTCCTCTAGCAGAATATTCCCTCTTGATTTGGGGGAACTGTCTTCTACTCTTCTCAGGCCTTCAATTGATTAGATGAGGCCCACATACCTCACAGAAAACAATCTGCTCTTCTCAAAATCCACTGATTTAATCCCAAAATGCCTTCACAAAGAAATTCAGAATGATGTTTGACCAAATGTCTAAGCACAGTGGCACACACAGTCAACATAAAATTAACTATCCAAGTCTATCCTTCACACCATACTTACTCTCCAAATACTGTAACAAGGTCATAATTCCACCTAACATGACACAACTATCCTGTGAACACCTGAAAACCCACAATTATTATGCTCAGAAGAGGTAAAGTTTTTGGTATTCAATACATAATTTCAATACCAGGATGAAAAAGTAATAATACTTAAATACCATGATATAAAAATGAAGATACCTTATGTTACATGACAAAGGGATAAGAGAGGGAATTTTAAAAAGCTATTTCACATATACACACTGTTTTGAGTGAAACTGAGTTGTTTTCTCTCTACTTGGCTGGTAGCTACAGCTTCTGTGACACACACTATGAAAGTCTGAGTTTTTAGTATTTACAAAACCTCAAGTTAGACAAGCAGAGAGAGACAGGTGGTAGTCTCTCATCCCCATAGGTAGAGTTTGCTGATCTAGAGCAGAGATCAGCAAAGTACAGCTCATGGACCAAGTCCAATCAGCTACTCCTTTTTAAGTAAGTTTGCTTGGGACATGGACATGCCCATCTGTTTATATAGTATCTGTGGCCACTGATGCACTACAGTGGCAGAGTTGAGGAGTTGTCACAGAGACTGGATGGCCCCAAAAGCCTAAGATATGTACTACCTAGACATTTAAAGAAAAAGTTTAAATGTTTAAAAGTTTAAAGGAGTGTTGGCACATGCCTGTAATCTCAGCACTCGGGAGGCTGAGGCAGGAGGATTGCCATGAGTTTAAGGCCAGCCTGAGCTATACAGTGACTCTAAGTGTAGTCTGAACTACATAACTATATCCTCTCTCGAAAAAACAACAAAAAAAGGAAAAGTTTACTGAACACTACTATAAAGTAGCTTTATTTTTTGTGTAATTTTTATTATATTTTTAGATTTTATTGTACATATTTACAGTTCATGCAGTTTACAATCATCTTGGAGAGTGGTTACATGTATAAACTACAGTTTGTTTCTTTAATTTTTAATCCACTTCCTGCCCCATCCCTCCCTCCTCCTCCACTTTCTCATCCCATTTTTATTCCTGTTGGTACTATTAATCATCTCATTTTATGGCATATACTGTTTACATTCATTGAGGTTATTAAATTCCTGTACATAGCGTATCTTAATGCTTCTTATTTCCCCTTCCCTTCTTCCTCACCTCTTGCCCTTGCTCCCTTAGACCACTTCCCCATGGCAAGAGATCCATCCTCTTATTCCTATCTTTCCTTTATCACTCTTTTCATTTGTGCTTTGTCTCACTCAAATGAGAGATACCATACAGTATTAAAGTTTGTGTCTAGTTCATTTCACTCAACATCATATTCTCCAGGTGCATCTATTTTCCTATAAATGTCTCAATTTTGTCCTTTATATCCAAGAGGTAGTCCATTATATATAGATACCACATTTTCTTTATCCAGTCATCTATTGATAGGCATACAGGCTGTTTCCAGGATTAACTTTTACAAATTATGCTGCTATACACATTGGTAAGTATGGATAACTGTAGTATGATGACTCAAGCTGTTTAAAGAAGATACCTAGGAAGGGGGTAGCTGGGTCAGATGGAATTTTTAATTTCAATTCTTTGAGAAATCTCTATATTGATTTCCATTGTCCTAATTTACATTCCCGCCAGTAACGAAGGAGAGTTCTTTTTTTTTCCACAGCCATGCCAGAATTTGATCTCCTAATGATTGCCATTCTTGCCAGAGTAAGATGGAATCTTAGTGTTGTTTTAATTTGCATTTCTCTGATGGTCAGAGATGCTGAATGTTTTTTCATATATTTGTTGACCATTTGTATTTATTTCTTTGTGAAGTATCATTCATTTCTCTTGCCAGTTTCTTGATTGGATCTTTCACTGTAGGTGGTTTCATTTTTTTGTTCTTTGTATATTCTAGATATTAATAGCTGGCAAAAAATTCTTCCTGTTATGTAGGTTTTCTCTTCACTCTATTGATTGATTCTTTTGCTGTGCAGAAGTCAGTCTGATATAATCCCATTTGTTGCTTCTTGCTGTTATTTCTTGTGTAATTGAGGTTTCATTTAGAAAATCTTTTCCTACACCTATGTCTTCAAGTGTTTTACCTATTTTATCATCCAGTAGGTTTAATGTTTCTTTTTTAATGTTTAGATCTTTGATCTAGTTTGATTTTAATTTAGCATGAGGTAAGAGATAAAAGTCCAGTTTCCATCTTACAGATAACCAGTTTTCCCAGTATGGTGGATTGACTAATAGTCAACTTGTAACACCCAGCTGAACCAAATCAGCATGGTGCTGGGTGTAGAAGGCCCACCTGAGGATTGTTGCCAACAGCATAAAAGAAGAACTAGAGGGGAAAACGGTGTGCTGTTGATTCTCCTAGAGAAGATTGTCATGCTGGCTCCCTGATATGAACTTGGGTGTCATTGTCAGAGGCGCTCTGGTCCTTGCCATAGCTAAGGATGGCTACCAGTCTCTTTGAGGGAGCTCTGGGTTCTTTGACCATCACTTCCTATCTCCAGTCCAAATCCCTCAGCCTACAGGCACAGATCCTTCTTCCCACTGGCATAGACTTTCTAGCTTCTACCACTGGCCTCTAGGCCTTCTCAGTGCAGAAACTTGATACAGACTTGCATGAGATATTGTCATGGGCTCTAGGCCTCTAGCTGGACACGTGGAGGACATTGCCATGGGATCCGGGCCCTCAGCTGGATTCTTGTGTCTGTAGTGTGTGGAAAGATCTCCTGCACTCTTCTGCATTTGACTCTTTGGGTGAATATTATAAAATAATCCTATAAATTATGTGTCCTGCATTAAATCTTCTCCCTTGTAGACTCTGACTACAACACTCAGCATCACTTATTGAATAGTGTATCCTTCCTCCAACCTATTTTTGATCATTTTGTCAGAGATCAAATAGTTGAATATGTCTGGAGAAGCTTCTGCATCTTCAATTCTGTTCCATTGACCCATACATCTGTTTTTGTTCTAGTACCATGCCATTTTAATCACTACTGTTTTGTAGTATAGTTTTAAGTCAGGTATTGATATGCCTCTTGCATTGCTATTGTTGCCCAAAATTGTTTTTGCTATTGTTGATCTCTTCTGGAATCATATGAATTTTAGGATTATTTTCACTTAACCTGTAAAGTACACTGTTCGTATTTTGATTTGAACTACATTGAATTTATATAATTGTTTTGGGAGTATGGCCATTTTGACAATATTGGTACTGCTTATCCAGGAACAGGTGGCATCTTTTGATCTTTTGATGTACTCTTTAATCTCCTTTAGAGTACTGTAGTTTTCTTTGTGAAGATCCTTTACTTCCTTGGTTAGGTTAATTTGTAGTTATTTCATTTTTCTTGGAGCTAATGTGAATGATGGTGTTTTTATAATTTCCTTTTCATCCAGTTCACTACTGGTATATGCAAATGCTAATTATTTTTGTAGGTTGATCTTGTATCCTGCTACATTGCTGAATTTGTTTATGCTAGAGCTTTTGTTGGAGTTATTTGGGTCCTCTATGAAGAGTATCTCATCATTTTCAAATGATGATAATTTTAGTTCTTTTTTTAAATGTATTCTTTTAATTTTTTTCTCTGGCCTAATTTCTCTGGCTGATGATTCAAGTACTATATTGAATAGAAGATGTGATAATGGACATCAGTGCCTTGTTCCTGATTTTGAGGGAAATGCTTTTAATTTTTTCTCATGTAATATGATGCTGGCTATTGGTTTATCATAAATAGTTTTGATGATAATCAGGTATGATCCTTCTATGCCTGTTTGCTTCAGAGATTTTATCATAAAACTGCATTAGATTTTGTGAAAAGTCCTTTCTGCATCGATTGATATGATCTTGCCTCTGTTAATATGCTTTATTTGTTGACATATATGTTGAACTATCTTTGCACCTCTTATATGAAACTTACTTGATCATTATCTTTTTGATAATGTGCTGCATTCTATTTGCCAACATCTTGTTGAGGATTTTTTGCATTTATGTTCATTTATGAGATTGGCCTATAGTTTTCTTTTTCTAGTTGAGTCTTTATAAAGTTTAGGGATCAGGGTGATACTTGTTTTCATAAATGA
Organism: Hydrochoerus hydrochaeris; assembly: GCA_004027455.1. Classification (NCBI taxonomy): domain Eukaryota; kingdom Metazoa; phylum Chordata; class Mammalia; order Rodentia; family Hydrochaeridae; genus Hydrochoerus; species Hydrochoerus hydrochaeris. The sequence continues at coordinate 20,065 of PVLA01013474.1, forward strand.
ATTTGGCAGTGTTCCATCCCTTTCAATTTCTCTGAAGAGCTTGAGGAGTATTGGTGATATAACATCCTTAAAGGTTTTGTGGAGTTCAGCAGTAAATCTATCAGATCCTAGGCTTTTTTTAGTTGGTTTACTCTTAATACAATGATAATTTTATTGCATGTCATTGAATTTTTAAGCATATTTATGTCTGGCTAGTATTGATAGTCTGTATTTGTCAAGGAATTTGTCCATTTCTTCAAAATTTGCTAATTTGTAGGAATAAAAATTTTCAAAGTATTTACTATCTTTTGGATTTCGACAGTGTCTGCTGTGATTTAACATTTTTTCATTTCTAATTGCATTGATGAGTCTTTTCTCTTTCTCTTGCTGAGTTTGGTTAAGGGCTTATCTATTTTACTTATTGTTTCAAAGAACCAGCTCTTCAATTAGTTGATTCTGTTTATTTATTTGCTGTGGGTTTTATCTCAATTTCATTGATTTCTGCTCTAATTTCTACAATTTCCCTCCTTAATTTCTATTTGAAGCTGGTTTATTGTTTCTTGAGTATATAAGATTTTTCATAAGGTTATTTATTTGAGCTTGCTCTGTTCTCCTAATGTGAGCATTGATTGTGATTAATTTTCCTCTTAGAACTGCATTCATAATGTCCCAGAGGTTTTGGTAAGATGTAGCACCATTATTACCAATGTTGAGAAACTTAAATTCTTCGAGTTCCTCTGTGACTCATTTGGTTATTCACAAGTATGTTGTTGATTTTCCAGTATATTTTGCCTTTTTCAAAATTTCTTCTGTCATTTATTTTTATTTTAATTTCACAATAACCTGACAGTATACTTTTATATTTTTATATTTACTAAAGCTGGCTTTATGGATTAGTATGTGATCTATTTTGGAAAAAGTATCATGTGCTGATAAAGAAAATGTATACTGTGTTGTAGAGGGCTGAAATACTCAGTAAATATCTATTAAGCCCATATGTTCAAAGGTGTGATTTAGCTCTGATTTTTTATTGTTTTGTTTGGTTAGCATATCTGTTTGTGAAAATGGGGAATTAAAATCCCCTACTATGCTTGTGTGAGTGTTTATTTGATATTTTCATTTCAGGAGTTTTGTTTTATGAAGATAGGTGCTCCAGTATTCAGTGCATATACGTTTTTTGTTGGATTGTTCCCTTAACTAGTATGTAGTGAACTTCTTTGTTACTTCTAATCAGGACTAGCTTGAAGTTTACCATGTCTGATATTAGAATTACTACCCCTGCATGTTTTCAGGGTCCTGGTGCATGAAATGTTTTCCACCCTTTAATTCTTAGCCTATGCTGTTTTTTTAGATTAGATGAGTTTCTGGAACACATCAGACTGCTGGATTCTGTTTTTTGATCCAGTCTGCCAATGCGTGTCTTTTAATTGGGGAGTTGAGACTGTTAACTTTGAGAGTTATCACTGAGATGTGTTGGTTATTTTCTATCATTGCCTTCTTTATCTGTTGGTGAATCCTTTTTCTTTTCCTGGCATTTTTTGTTGCTATTTATCCATTTACCTCACTAGTTTCTTCTATGATTTTAGCTGTGTCAGTTTCATTACTTCTGTTGAGAATATTCTTAAGTATTTTCTTAAGAGCTGGTTTAGTACTCATGTATCTTTTGAGCTGATCATTTTCATAGAATTACCTTATTTCTCCATCTATTGTGAAGGATAGCTTTACTGGATAGGTTAATCTTGGTTGGAAGTTATTTGCTCTTAGGACTTGAAATACTTTACTCCAAGCTCTTCCAGCCTTTAAGGTTTGTGTGGAGAAGTCTGCTGTGATTCTAACTGGGGTATGTGTGTGTGTATGTGTGTGTGTGTGTGTGTGTGTGTGTGATTTGTTGTTGTTTTTCTCTGGTTGCTTTTAAAATTCTGGTGTTTTACTGAATATCTTGTAATTTAATAAGGATATGACTTGGTTAGCTTCTTTTGTGTCATAAGTGGTGTTCCTTAAGCATTGCTTACTTGTACTTTAAGCTGTTTTATTACATTTGGGAAATATTCTTTGATGATTTCTGTAAACATGTTAGTAAATCCGTCTTTGCTATTTTCTAGTTTTTCTCTAACTTCAGCTCGCCTTAGATTGGTCTTTTTATTGTCATCTAGTAGCTTCTGGATAATCTTGTTCTCTTAATTTTTTTAGCTTCTTTGAACTCTTCATTATAATTCACTATTTTGTCTTCAATATCAGACACTCTGTCTTCATATTGGTCATTTCTGCAACTTATTTCAGATACTTCTGGCTAACATCTTTTCAAGGAGTCCATGTCCTTGTTGAATCTGTCATTCAAAAAAATTTTTTTTTTTGGTATCAAGACTTGAACTCACGACCTCATACTACCCAGGCAGGTGCTGTGTCACTGAGCTACATTCCTGGCCTGTCATACAAATCATTAACTGTTAGCTGGTCTCCTTTTTTTTAACCTATTTCCCTGAAGTTCACTGTGGGTATATTGATTGAGATTGCTGTGAACTTTTGATCCATCCCCTCTTTGAACTCATCTATTTTCTTCATCTCTTCTACAAACTTTTCAGAGATTTCTTTTGTCTGGGATTTGTTTTCTTCTCCCTTTGTGGTCCCTTGTTCTGCCTTGGGGAGTGTTGTACATTGACAACTGGTGGTTAACTTGTAACACCAGCTGAACTGAATCAGTGTGGTGCTGAGTGTGGATGGCCCATCTGAGGATTGTTGCCAACATAAAAGGGAGAACAGGGGAGGAAGAGGTGGTTTTGTTGGTTTTCCTGTTGCTGTGGGTCCTCCTGAAGGAGCCTTTTGAGCTTCTTTCCTGATATGAAGTTGGCTGTTCTCATTGTCAGAGGAGCTCAGGACCTTGTTGTCATTGAAAATGGCTGTAGTTCACTTTGGGGGAGATCTGGTCTTTACTTTGAGCATTGCTTCCTGGCTCTGGAGAGGAAGATGTGTGCTGCTCAGTCTCCTAGAGAATCCAGTCACAATGGCTTCCTGATATGAATTCAGCTGCTCTCATTGTTGGAGCAGTTTGGGACCTCACTGTTGCTGAGAATAGCTGTGATACTTTTCGGGGGAGCTCTGGTCCTTATTTTGAGTATCACTTCTTAGCTCCAGTATAGCCTGCTGGCACAGATTCTTCATCCCTCTGGAAGACTTTCTAGCTTCCACCGCTGATATTTGGGCCTTCCAAACACAGGTACATGAAACAGATTTGCATGAGTCATTGTTGTGGGCTCTAGGCCTTCAGTTGGACTCATGCAGGATATTGCCATGGAATCCAGGCCCTTGGCTGGATTCTTTGGGATATTTAGTGTGTGGAAAGATTTCCTACACTTTTTGTGTTTGACTCTTTGGGTGACTATTATAAAATAATTCCATAAATTATGTGTCCTGTATTAAATTTTTTTCCTTTAAAGTTTACTATAACAGAAGGATTGGGAGAATTTCAAATGTCTTCTGTTTCCTTGCATCCTCATGTTCCTGTGAATATCTATGATCGATATAAATCCCTATTTTCCCCTGTTTTGGGAAGCATACTGCAGGTTGAGGACTAGAGAAATGAAGAGAGTTTGCAGCTTATATAGAGATGTTTATAAGGCTGTTTCCTCTCTATGAATAACTAACCTGTCTATTTCCAGTGCTGGAATAACACCGCTTCTGTTATTTACTTGAAATCATTTGGACTCTGTCCCTATATCTTGCTGAAAGAATTAATTCTGGTTATAACAGCACCCATAGATTCAATCTCACATTTCTACATGACAGGTCTTACAGTTATAATTCCCTTCTTTGTCTAGCTGCTATGCATTCAATGACAGTTTATTGCTTCTGGTGGTTCTGTAATGAAACAGGTGGTGAGGTAGGATGGGGAGAATGGGAGGTGATTGGATGAGTAGTATTAGACACTGTGGGGGAGGTTGAAAATGCATAATAATCGTAGATGAGAAGAAAAGGTTGATGTGGGGTCTGATTTTAGTTAGATTGAAGAGTCAATACTGAAAGTTATCAGAAGATATTTGTGTGGACAAGGATGAGATATGGGAGAAAGAACATTAACTTTGTGATTGAAGAAAGCTACCTGGTTGTCAGAACCTGCTGTTAAGAAGGACAGTAGGCTAGGTAAACTATGGAAGAGCTGAAGAAGGCTTATTATGGCAAGGATCAAGTGTTAATAGTAGAGAAGATAAGAGTGACTGTGAGGGAGCTGAGTATGGCAAATTTAAAAACTTAGGAGGAGGAGTTTATGTGTTTGGAAAAAGAATAAAGAGATATGTTAATAATATTGTTTCAGGGCTTTGAGATAAAGAAACTAGACAGAAAGCTGAGATGAGGTAAAGAGCCAATGAGAGAACAAATACACAATAATAACAACCTAATAAACACAAGAAACCATTATAGAAACTAACATAATCCCACACTGCAAAAGAAATCAAGAAACTTACAAAAACTTAAACCTATAAAATATATGATGGGAACATATTAAATATTCCAAGGATATACTTCATAAATAATTCTCAAGTAGCTTCTTTGCCAGAAAGTCTGAATGCTCATACTCCAGAAACTCCTTTGATCCTTCTACTGCAATACTGAAGCTAACTCAGTCTCAGAACTTCTTCCAGCCAGGTGGGAGACCTTCTTGCAGACTTTTGCCCAGTCCGGGTTCTTGGGCTGGGAATTCTGGCTGTCCCTCTCCCTGGGTGTGATGGTGGAATCAGCAGACAGATTCACTGGCACAAAACTGTCCTCTGAGTCAGTACTATCCCTATACAGTTAAATCAGCTACAGCATGACAGACTAATCTGTTACATTGGTATCTATCTGCACAAGTTGTGAAATACCATACATGAAACCCTATTTTGGGACTCCCTTTATCCTAGAGAAAAAAATCAATGGTTAATAACAACCCAAGTCTTGACTCACAGTTAGTATACACTAAATACTTTTTTTGTACCAGGGATCAAACTCAAGACCTGGTTCTTGCCAGGCAGGCACTTATACTATGTCTCCTATAATGGTGAAAAACATCATTCAACAGTAATTTTATAGAATCAGTTTTCTGAAGCCCAGGGGGTTGGGGACTAGGTAATGCCAGAGAGGGGAAGAGAATGGGGGAAATGTTTTTTTAAGTCTTCTGTTATGTGGTTTGGGGAGGAGGGGAATAAGAGGGGGGTAAAGATCCGAATGATGATTAAAAATCTACAATATATTTAGATGGGGTTAACAGGGAAAACTGGGTAGAAAATTCGTAGTAAGAAACGGGAATGAGGAAATAGTCTGTGACTAATATAAGTATTAGAGAAAAAGTTAAAGGGAGGCAATGAAAAGGGGGAAAAGAAGAGAAGGAAAATTGAGGAAAACAAGAAACAAGAGAAAGAAGTTTGGCAAAAAGATATTAATAAAGATAAGGAAGGTATAAAGGGGCAGGAGAGAATTCTCTTACCTTCTATAAACTATATTGGAAGAAAAAGACAAGAACAAATGGACATGTTCATTTAAGAAGAAAGTGGGAAGGCTATAGAAGAAATTAAATTAGAAGTAGTCTCCCATGTAAAGATAGAAATAACAACCTTAGTAAAGGAGTTGTTGAATGCAGTTAAAGAAGAACTAGAGAAAAAAGTACATGAGCATGGGAAACTGATTGAAACTTTGAATGAACAATATAGAAAACAAGCAGAATTCATGAAACAAACTCAAAGAGACATCCAAGAAACAACAAATTCTATTGAAAGTGTGCAAAACCACCTAAAGGAAGCTGAGGACAGGATTTTGGACCTTGAGGACAGGATCACAGTTAGTGATCAGGAAAGGACAGAACTTTTAAAAATAACAAAGCAGCATGAAATGACAATCCAGAAGCTTCATGATGATGCCAAGAGCAACAATATAAGAATAATGGGCACTAGCGAAGATACAGGAGTCCAGGCAAATGACATACGTATTTACAGAAATAATAGCAGAAAATTTCCCAAACATGGGGAAAGAATCTGATATGCAAATAAGTGAGGCATATAGAACACCAAACAGTCACAATCAAAATAAATCCACACCCAGACACATAATAATTAAGATCTCAGACACATAGCATAAAAACAGAATACTAAAAGCTGTCAGAGAAAAGACACAACTCACCTATCAGGGAAAGCCCATTAGAATCACAGCAGACTTTTCAACAGAAATCCTCAAGTAAAGACGAGCTTGGGGTGAGGTATTTCAAACACTGAAAGAAAACAAATTTCAACTAGACTGATGTACCCAGTGAAACTTTCATTCAGATTTAATGGAGAAACAAGATACTTCCATGACAAAGAAAAACTGAAGAAATTCACGTCCACCGAACCAACCCTAGAAAAAATATTGAAAGACATACTAGACAGAGATAAACATGACCACAATCCCCAGAACAACAACAGAAAGAAACCACAAGGTAGGACAAGCAATTAAATAAGGGAGAAAACCAGAAAGCAAACAACTGGAACATAACATGGCAAAGTCGAGCCAGTACATATCAGTGATATCCATAAATGTAAATGGCCTCAATTCACCTATCAAAAGAAATAGGTTGACAAAATCGATCAAAAAACATGATCCCACAATATGCTGTATACAAGAAACACATCAGACCCAAAAGGAAACTCATAGATTAAAAGTCAAAGGATGGAAAACAGCATTCTACACAACAGTAACCCAGAAAAAAGCAGAGGTAACAATTCTAATTGAAGACAATGTGAACTTCAAACCTAAAATGATTAAAAGAGATAAAGAAGGTCACTACATACTTCTTAGTGGAAAAATTCAGGGGGAAGAACTAAGAATTATAAATATATATGCACCAAACACAGGAGCACCCAACTATGTAAGACAAATACTAATGGACATGAAAAACCAAATACACAAGAACATAGTTATAACAAGGGACCTTAACAGCCCATTGTCACAAAGAGATAGATCAACTAGACAAAAAGTCAGCAAAGAAATAGTAGAACTGATTCATACCTGTGAGCAATTGGATTTAGTACAAGTTTACAGAGTGTTCCACCCAACCACATCAGAATACACATTCTCAGCTGCACATGAGACATTCTACAAAATAGACCATATATTACCCCATAAAACATTCTTAAGTAAATGCAAAGCTATTGAAATTATCCTATGCATAATATCTTACCACAGTGCACTTAAATTGGAAATTAATGGCAAAAGAAATTGCAAAACCTGCATAAATACATGGAAACTAAATAACAGCCTTTTGAACAACCAGTGGGCTACAGATGAAATTAAAGAAGAAATAAATTAATACCTACAATTCAATGAAAATGCAGAAACAATGTACTGTAATATGTGGGATGCAATGAAAGTAGTCTTAAGAGGGAAATATATAGCAATAAATTGTCATATGAAGAATACAGAATGATCACAAATAAACAACCTAACGCTTCATCTCAAACTTCTAGAAAAAGAATCCAAAGCTCATAGAAGAGAACAAATTGTAAAGATTAGAGCAGAAATCAGTGCAATTGAAACTAAAAAAAACAATGCAAAGAATTAATGAATATAAAAGCTGGTTTTTTGAGAGAATAAACAAAATTGATAAACCCCTGAACAACCTCATTAAGAAAAAGAAAGAAAAACCTCAAATCCATGCAAAAAGGAATGAAAAGAAGGAAATTACTACAGATCTCATGAATATTCAAAAGATCATGCACACCTACTTTGAAAATCTCTACTCACATAAGGTGGAAAACACAGAGGAAATGGACAGATTTCTAGGAATATATGAAACTACCAAAGCTGACTCAGGAAGATTTAACAATTTTGAATAACCCAATTATCAGCTATTGAAATTTAAAATATAATTAAAAACTTGCCAACAAAGAAAAGCCCAGGGCCTGATGTATTCATGGCTGAATTCTACAAGAAATTTAGAAAAGATTTGATGCCAATACTCCTTAAACTCTTCAATGAAAATGAAAAGAAAGAAATCCTCCCTAAATCATTCCTGGAGGCAAGTATTACTCTGATACCAAAACCAGAGACTCACCCAACCAAAAATGAGAAATATAGGCCAATCTCACTAATGAACATTGATGAAAAGATTCTCACTAAAATATTGGCAAATAGAATGTAGCAAATCATCAAGAAGATTATACATCATGACCAAGTGGGATTCATTCCAGGAATGCAGGGATGGTTTAACACACAAATCAATAAATGTAATACACCACATCAACAGAGCCAAAAACAAAAACCACATGGTCACCTCAATAGATGAAGAAAAAGCTTTCAACAAAGTCCAACACATATTCATGAAAAAACCCTTCAGAAACTTGGAATACATGGTATTTACCTCAACCTTATAAAGGCCATCTATGACAAACCAACAGCCAACATTATACTAAATGGACAAAAAATGAAAGCTTTCACTTTAAAATCAGGAACAAGACAAGGATGTCCACTATCATCACTCCTTTTCAATAAAGTTCTGGAAACACTACCCAGGGCAATCAGACCAGAGAGAGAAATAAAAGGAATAAAGATAGGAAAGGAAGAAGTTAAATTATCACTATTTGCAGATGACATGATACTCTACATAGAAGACCCAAAAAACTCCATTAAAAGACTAATAGAGGTAATAAACAAGTTTGGCAGTGTAGCTGGATAAAAAGTCAAAGCTCAAAAGTCAATAGCATTCCTGTACACAAACAAAAAACTCACTGAGAGATAAATTATGGAAATATTATCTTTCACAATAACATGTAAAAAATGGAATACTTAGGAATCAACCTATCTAAGAATGTAAAAGACCTATATGCTGAAAATTATACTACACTGAAAAACAAGATTGAAACAGATATTAGAAAATGAGAGGATATTCCTTGCTCTTGGTCAGGAAGAACCAACATTGTGAAAATGGCCATACTCCCAAAACTGTTATACAGATTTAACACAATCCCAATCAAAATGCCATTGACATACCTCACAGATCTAGAGAAAACACTACTAAAATTCATTTGGAAACAGAAGAAACCTAGAATAGCAAAGACAATTCTCGGCAACAAAAGCAAGGCAGGAGGCATCTCAATTCCTGACTTGAAACAGTACTATAAAGCCACAGTGATCAAATCAGCTTGGTACTGGCAAAGAAATAGACCTGAGGATCAATGGAACAGATTAGAAGATGCAAGCACAACTACAAAGACACTCAGCCACCTGTTATTTGACAATGGAACTAAATATGTCCACTGGAAGAAGGATAGCCTCTTTAATAAATAGTGTTGGAAAAATTGGCTCTTCACATGCCAAAGACTGAAACTAGATCCATGCCTGTTACCATGCACAAAACTAAAGTCTAAATGGCTCAGAGACTTAAATATCAAAACAGAAACACTAAGACAAGGTAGGTAGTAATCTTGGAGACATAGGGGTAGGCAGAGAATTCATGAACAGAATGCAAACTGCACGGGAAACACTTCAAAGAATCAACAAATGGGATCTCATATTATTGAAAAGTTTCTGCACTTCAAAAGAAATCACAAACAGAGTAAAAACAAAACCCACAGAATGGGAAAGAATTTTAGCCAGCAACCCCTCAGACAAAGGACTTACATCCAGAACATATAAAGAATTGAAAAACATCAAGCTCCCCAAATTCAAAGACCCTCTCCAAAAATGGGCATCTGAGATGAACATACAGTTCTCAGAGAAAGATATACAAATGGTAAATAAATACATGAAGAAATGTTCACCATCACTGGTCATTCGAGAAATGCAAATTAAAACAACATTGAGATTTCATCTCACCCTGGAAAGAATAGCTGCCTTCAAGAAATCAACTGATGGGCCAGGGATTTACCTCAGTGGCTTAAGTACCTGCCTGGCAAGCACAAGGTGATGAGTTCAATCCCTGGTACCCAAAAAAAAAAAAAAAGAAATCAACTGATAACAAATGTTGGTGAGGCTGCGGGGAAAAGGGAACAGTGCTCCACTGTTGGAGGGCGTGTAGACTGGTGCAACCACTATGGAAATCAGTATGGAGAATTCTCAGAAGTCTAGGATTGAAAGCTCCATTCAATCCAGATATTCCCCTCCTGGGTATTTTCCCAGAAGAACTGAAAAGTTCATATCACAGTGATATATGTGCACCCATGTTTATAGCAACACAATTTTTAATAGCTAAATCTTGGAAACAACCAAGATGCCCAGCTACTGCAGAGTGGATCAAAAAGATGTGGCATTTTTATACAATGGAATATTACTCAGCTATAAAAAGGATGATCTTGAGGCCTTCATAGGCAAATGGAGACAACTTGAGAATGTTCTTATTATTGAAATAAATAAGAATCATATTTATAAACATCACATTGTGTCTCTAGTGTAAAAAGTAATAAGAACTATAAGAGTAATAAAACCCAAAATGTGTAGTTGATATTGTAAAAAAAGAGAGGAAAAGAAAGTGCTCTAAAGGATGTAACTGCATGTATGTTTAAGTGTGTAAGATAAATGACCATATTACTAAGTTTTTGTTAGATCATTGAGCAGAATGTTTGCAGTCTCACTGTTTGTATGTCTACTTTGCATGCTTTAATTTTGTAACTTGAACAACTATTTCCAAGATGACAGTATGTAATTTATCAACTAGTGATTTTTTTTGTTCCAGGGATCTAACTCACAACCTTGCACTTGGCAGGTAAAAGCACTTATGCCACTGAGCTTAATCCCCAGCCCTCAACTAGTGATTTCTTAATGATTTTTTCCTTTGGAATTCTGTATTATTGCTACTCTTTTGTCTGTGTTGCTTTTTTTCTCTTTAAATAAAAAATAAACAAATAAAATTTTTAAAGAAGAAGAAAGGGGGAAATACTGGAATAGAAATAAAGAAGAAAATGAACAAAAGGAAGACAGCAAAAAGAAAAAAATAGACAGTAAAATAATTTTTAAAAATGTTTTCTAGGGGCTAAAGATTTAGCTCAGCAGCATAAGCACCTGCCTTGAAAGCACAGGGTTGTGAGTTCGATCCCCGGTACCGAAAAAATTTTTTAAATTTTTTTTAAATGTTTTCTATTTTAACACATGACTCGTCCTCAGCCTCAGATTAAGGAGCAGAGCTCAAACCAGAACAGTGCTGTATGCAGGCATTTGGTTACAGTAAGAACAGGGATCATTGTGAGCTTCCAATCCTGTGTAACTCAGGCTGAACCTGGCCTCTGACTGCAGGAGCCAGGTCTGTGTTGGCCAGCTCAGCCCCTCAGCAGGGTACCCTGTAGCCTGCTCTCCAACCGCTGGCTATCGCCCATGGCTGTCCCTCCCTCATTCACTCAGGGAACTGCACAGTGTGGACCAGGGCTGCAGCAGATGGGCTGTTCCTAGACCTGGCTTCAAACATGCAGGCCTTCCCTATGATGGCAGCCCGCCAGCTCCTGCTCCAACACTGTGGCAGCAGGTGTAGCACTGAGGTCACTCACTCACCAGTCTTTGACTGTGGAAGGCCACTCAGAGAGCAGGGTCCTGCGTTTTCCCTGCTGATTCTCTCAGCTCCAGTGTGGTTCTGCCTGACTCTGTCTTCTGGCTGGCAGCTAGACAGCCTCTGCTTCAGCACTTCAGTGTGCAGAGATCTTCATGTCCTCCACGATGCGATTTCTTAGGTTTCACTTAGAACATTTTTGTCTCTTTTTCCAGTTCCTTCCTGGTTCCCAGATCCCTTCCTCTCACTTTGATTCCTCTCTAAGATACCATTTTCCAGACCTGTTTTGGAGAAGTTGCTGACCTTCACTGCTCTGCCATTTTTCTCTCCTCTAAAGAAACTTTGATCTGCATTTTTGAAAATAGAATATACATTCACATTTGTGTAACTTAAGAATAATTAAATATTTAGAAGTAAAAAAATGTAGATATTGAAAATGAGGAAAAGGACAAGTATGAAAAGATGTAACACATTAATGAGCAATGTTCATGCCTGCATAATGTAATATTCGTCATTTTTTGCACTTTTTTGTGCTTTATATTAGTCCAAAGTTCTTGAATTACAAAAACAATAAAGCTTATTTTAACAAATTTGTCTAGATCTAGATCTGTTTTGATGATAGGCTTCTGCATATTGGACATATGTTAGGATGTCCCACAGGAATTTGAAGTAAAACTTATCCAAAACCACACTCTCCTAGCCCTCCTTTTCCACCCTTCCCCTGCTGCCCAGGGGCTCTTCTCCCTTCTTCATTAGCCAGTCCCTTTCCACTCAGTGGTAACTGTCTAACTCTGCTTCAGTCTTTTTCACTACACTAAACACCCTCCATGTCCCCAGCTTAAAAATCCATCAACTATTTCTTTATCCTGTAAGGTAAAGTCCAAATTCATTACCATGGCATGAAAAGGTCCCTCATGATTTTATCTAGCCTCATCTCTTGTACTACCCTACTCTTCCCTGCTCCCTTCTAAGACCCTTACTCTGCAACTACAGAGAGCTATTACTCTTTGAACACTATGTCTCATCAGTGTTCAGTGTGCCTTTTCACATACTGGTCCACCTTCCTGGACTGGTCTTTCCCCTCCTCCCTAGACTGTGAACGTCTGTTTTAACTCTAATACCCAGCACAATTGTCACTTCCTCAGTGAGCCTTTTTTTCTTTTTTTTTATTTAAAGAGAAAAAAAACAGGAAAAAGGTAGAAATATTACAGAATTTCAAGAAAAGATAAACAGTAAGAAATCACTAGTTGATACATTACACATTGTTCTTTTAGAAATAGTTATTCAAGTTACAGGATTAAAGCACACAAAGTGGACACTCAAGCAGTGAGAGTGCAAACAGATCTGTTCAACAATCCAACAAGAACCTAGAAATATGGTCATCAATCCCACACACCTAAACGTACATGCAGCTATATCTTATAGTGCTTCCTATTTCCTCTTTTTTTTACAATAGCAATTATACATTTTTAAAATTTTATTTAAAGAGAAGAAAAAAAGAAAAAAACCAAAAAAAGGTAGCAATAATACAGAATTCTAAAAGAAAGAAAGAAAAAGGAGAATGAGAAAAAGCTCCACTAAGAAATCAGTAATTTGTAAGTTACGTATTGTCATCTTGGATGTAGTTGTTCAAGTTACAAAGTTAAAGGGTACATAGTAAATATTCAAACACTCAGACTACAAACAGTTTTGCTCAAAGATCCAACAAAAAGTCAGCAATATGGTCATCTATTTTACACACTCAAACTTACATGCAGCTATATCCCTTAGAGCACTTTCTTTTCCTCTCTTTTTTACAATAGCAATTACACATTTTGGTTTTATTACACATGTAGTTCTTATTTACTTTTTACACTAGAGACACAATATGATATTTATAAATATAATTCTTATTTATTTCACTAATGAGGATAGTCTCAAGTTGTCTCCATTTGCCTATGAAGGCCTCAAGATCATCCTTTTTTATAGCTGAGTAATATTCCATTGTATAAAAATGCCACATCTTTTTCATCCACTCTGCAGTAGCTGGGCATCTTGGTTTTTTCCCAGATCAGTGAGCCTTTTTTAATGCCTTAGGCAGAAGTGGATCCTTCTATTGGATTTTTGTACTTTTTGGGTAATTATTTCTCTCCAGTGAACCCTGAGCAGCTTATCAAAGACAGTGCTTGTGTCATGTTCACTTCTTGTGCCATGTTCACTGCTTTGTGTAGGTCTGACTTGTTATAAATAAATAATGAATATTGTTTGATTTGTAGAAATATTTCTTGAACTGCCACCGGATCTTTAGGGTCTGAAAATCCTGCTCACATCCTCCTGCCCTATGATGATAGGTCACAGAAGGAAAACACTCATTTCTTGAAGTGAAACATCAATAAGCCAAATCACTTTTATTATCTCATATAGCATACTTTGTATGAATTCTGATGCCATATTTCACCAAAAAGTACTGCTCTTGGGGGTGGAAGAAAGAAAAAAAAACAAAGGAGAAAGTCTAAGGCTTACTTACAGAATTCTTTCCCCATATTTAATACCCTTGATGACTAATGGGCACTCACTTAACAGTCATTACAAAATTTTTAGGAGCAAGAGCTACTGACATTTCATAGCTCCAATAACAGTCTTCCATGATGACCCTCCTGGCATTCAGAAAGCTCAAATAATTCCCATTCTCTAGCACACAGTGCAGAGAGCAGGGAGGAGTTCTGAGGGGGTGTTGCTATGAAAGACCCCTCTGGAGTCAGGAATTGAATTCAGCTAATCAATGGCTAGAGATTTTTTTAAGGGTCACAAGGATGAAAAGGGTAGAAGAAACATGACCTTCCACAAAGGAAAAAGAAAACCAGATGAGACTTTGCATGACCTCATTCAAATGTCTATGTTAAAGGCCTCTAAAATAAACAGCTGCCTAGCTGACTGAGTCTTAAATATACCAAATAATGATATCAGACAAGTGCCTGGCAGAAAATGGAACATGCAAACTGAGGAGGTGAAGGCAGGTGGAGTAAAGTGTTTTCTTTTTTTTGCAGTACTGGGGATCGAACACAGGACCTGGCACTTGCCAGGCAGGTGCTTATGCCACTGAGTTAATTCTTGTAAAGGATTGTGTGAATATTTCCAGATCCCATGGGAAGGGCTGGAGAGATAATTACACCAACCCCCACCCCGGCTCCCATTTCTTGCTGGATTCTTCACAGGAAAAAACCCAACAGGAAGCCACATGGCAGTTCATGCAGGTCAGCTCCCAGGCCACAGAAAGAAGACAGAGCAGTCAACCATTAAGATGATCAAATCCATGATCCTACACATAAGCATGGGGACTTCTTCATCATTGGCTGTCCTGTGTCTTATAGGATGTTTAGCAGCATCTGGCACTTCAGTCTACTTTCTCTACCCAAGCGGTAAGTGACAAACAAAACTGTCTCCGGACACTGCCAAATGTTTCTTGGGAACAAAACCATTCCAAGTTGAAAACCATGAGTTTAAGAGAACTAGTATAAAATATACCAGTTAGTGACCAGGAAGTAAAATAAGATTATTTCGTTCCGACAAGTCATGCCCCTAATGAACATAGACACATCTACATAAGCAAGACAAAGCCATGGAGCAGATGAATAGAGGTGTGTGGGATTCATGCTGCAGCAGAGGGGGACTGTTTTTAGCTGAATATATGGGCTGAGCTTCACGTGCATAGAAAGGGGTATCTGTGTGCATACCAGAAGGATCAATGAATGCAAAGTCCTGAGCCAGGAATGAGCTGGGCTATTTGAGGAAGTAAAAGAGAAGGCAATGCAACTGGACTACAATGGACAGAAGATGCACACAGAAGAGGCAAGCTGGGGACCAGATAACTAGCACCTTAGGAGAGCTAAGAAATTTGAATTTCATTAAGAGTACACTGGGAAAGTATGAGAGGGAAGGAAGCAGGAAAAAGATAAAATCTGGCTTATGCTTTTGGGTGAGATCTTTGACTGCTGTGTGCAGAGCAGATGAGAGAAGATGAAAGGCAGGAGACCTGCTATTTGACCTCCACAGAAGTCCAGGTGGACAATGGTGGCCCACATAGGCTGGAGAGGTGCTACTGTGATAGAAATGGTCAGATTCAGAGAGAGATTTTAGATCCTTGTCAGAAGCAGGCGTGAGTCTTGTAGTGTGGGAGAGATGCCAGCTTTGGCGGGCAAGAGTATGGAGTGTCTGGGGCTTGGCACAGCTCTCGAGGCTACCAGAAGCCAAAGCTCCAGGGAATGACACAGTGATTAATGACAGAGATCAAGGAATCCAGGGCCTTGTACATCCATTTTTATTTTTAAATATGCTACCAACCAGGAATTAGGGCATTTGGTAACTTCCACGAGAGTCACAGCCAAGCAGCCCCAGGAGTTCGCAGCTATGCAAGAGATTTAGCCACAGGCCAAAGGAGCCCCATATTCTTTCTTAAAAATCCCTAATTAGTGACTGATGCCTGTAACACTACCGTTGGAAATTTCTTTTAGGTTTTGGATTTTTGGTTCAGGATAAAATGTATATTTCCTTCCCAAAGGCAAACAGAAGGCAAGGATGAAGACCAGGCCCAAAGGAGCAGTATGACCCTGTAGTCCAGCACTACTGGATTTAGATACTGGAAGTAATAAGGAGTGACCATGGAATGGAGCAAATTTGGATGGAGTGAGGGGACAAGCAGGAGGGGAGAGCCAATGAGGAGCAGAAAGGGCCGCTGGGTGGCAAATGGCAAAAGCTGGGCTTCTTCCCAGGCTTCCTAAGTGAGCTCTGGCCATTGGGCCCTGATCTCTTCCTTCCATGGCTGCTGGTCTGTCTCAGCCTTGGGCAGAGTGGAAGCCTCCTCCTGTGATGAATACTGGGCAACCCTATAAACTTCTCTAGGGTATAAAGCCATTTAATTGAAAACGTAGTTCAAAATAATTAAGTTCCCAAAATAGTTTTGGTGGCTTTTGAAAACACAATGAAACCTAATTTCCTGACTGGATTTCTTCCTTCTTTTAAAATTTTGTTAATTTTTTTCTTTTAAGTCACTGACATTGTAATCTTCATTCAAAGGCATTCAAATTAACATCATTTATCATTTGGGTCCCAATCATGTTTTCCTCTATATTTTACCCTACCCATCCAACTGCGGGATGAAGA